>OX424437.1:33079328-33381548 GCA_949152465.1 Cantharis flavilabris
ACACTCATTTTTTTCTGCCTTTAAAACTTAAATTTATAATCTAAGTAGTTTTAGGGGTCTAATAATACATTGAAGCTTCGGGCCGCAAAAGAAATTGTTTTGCTGCTAAGCGCACAAATAATTTTATTTTTGCCCGCCCGAAAGTTAAAATTTATTAATCTATCAGAGATATCCTAGTAGAAGTAGCTACCTTCATTTTGGTTTTAAAACTTTATTCTTTTCTTTTGAGCCTGAGGTTAAAAGTATTTATTTATAATTACAACTTCAAATTTTGATTTAGCTGTTGGCAAACCAGGGGGTATGGAATACCCCCCAGTGCACCGTATTAACGCACCAGCTACCTGTAGACAGATAAGGGATAATATCCGTAAAGGACCTATACATATTTTGTATGAGCTGGGGTTTACCATTACAAATAAAGTTTTAAAAGTCCCCATCGATCCTAAAGCCTGTCCACGAAAAAAACCGACCACTTTGAATTGCATGTTTCAGGTACAATTTTTAAAATATCTCATAAAATTTTATGACCCTTTTGTTCAGAATAAACTTGGGAACAACGTAAAATTTTTAGTTTTAGAAGGTTAGTATAGTTACAGCATCATGGAGAGCGAGCAAGTAAAACGAAGACGATTAATTATTTCCACGCACAGTGAAAATCCGCGAATGTCGCAAAGAGAGCTTTCAAAACATTTGAAAATTCCAAAATCAACCATTCAAAATGTGCTGGCCAAGTTCAGAAAAGAATGTAGTGTTGAAAGAAAAAGTGGTTCGGGTCGAAAAAAAGGTTCGGTGGATTCGAAATTAAAAAATAAAGTGATCCGGGAATTTAAACGAAAACCTAACACTTCTGTTAGGGACATGGCCGATAAAGTGGGTACATCTAAATCTAATGTGCAAAATGTGAAAGTTCGTTCTGGATTAAGAAGTTTCAAAGTTCAGAAAATCGCTAATCGGTCAGAAACACAAGAATCAACAGCGAAAACAAGAGCACGAAAATTGTACAGCAATTTTTTAACAAAATTTAAATGCATTGTCATGGACGACGAAACATATTGCAAAGCAGATTTTCGGCAGTTACCTGGGCAGGAGTTTTACGTCGCCAAGGGTCGGGGGCAGGTAGCCAAAGAAAACAAAACTGCTTAGATCATATATTGCAGTGTTACTGGCCTACAACACTATTAAGCGGTCGTGAGCAATTACGGAAACTTGAAATTGGCAATTTTACATCATTTGAAACAGCTTGTGGTACTTCGGATACCTAAAATTTTAATAATTACTTGCACATTTTTCTAAATATAACGTTGACATTGGTCAAACTTACCTAGGACAGCATGTGATTTAGCTAATTGTTGTATGGGTCACCTCTGCATTGTTTATATCGAGGGAAAGGGTTGTATCGTTGAGCGTTTTCCGGTGGTTACTCGAATCATGTTTTGGTCAGGTGTAATTGGGGTTTTGTCTTAAGAAAATTTTAACTAAGTTATAAAGGAACAAGTAGCCTCATTTTGGAAGGTTACTGACCTAAAGTTAAAGAAAGCAACAAGAAACCTCAAAAATATAGCCGATATTGAAAATCGAGAATCAAACCTGCGATGTTTGAAAAGTTTATTAGAATAAGTTATGTTTAGTATTTAAGAAGTGTTAAAGTGCGATTTTAGGTAGTTGTGATGAGGAACCAAGTCTAAAAGTGAACATTTATTAAAACCGTGAACTGTCAAAATTCAAAGTTCGCAAATTTCGTGAATAACAATTTTTATGTGGACTGAGTGGAATGAAAATGATGGGAACAACCTCGGGAAGATGTTCAGAGACAAGAAAAATCCATTCGGAACGGATTTGGGCCGATACAAGGAAATGTAGAATTCCGGAAAAGCACGTGCGTTTTCATTTTTAAATGCACCTGGAAGACTTCGACGTGCATTTCATCCCGTGAAATTTATTGTGGTTACTCCTGAGGTCATGAAGGAACTTTCCACCAAAAATGGTCAAGATCTGAAAGACAGAAAATTTCAAATTAAAATCAAAATTGCCATGGATTTGAAAATTTTATAAAAAGAAGCGATTTTTTAGAATCAAGTAGGTAAAAAGGAGAAAAAGTATAAAAAGACAGCCGGAAAAAGCTGCTAGTTAGTGTAAATTTGAACGCGTTACCGCACGCATCGTTTGTTGCAATACAATTCGAGTTTATAGGTTACGAGAACTTTTCGGAAAGGCAAAATTGAGGTTACGGATGAAAATTTTTGGAACTTCACATTATTGAAATAAATTAAATAGAAGATAAAAATCAAGTTGATTATATTTACAAGATAAGTTACCAGGTTTTTGCTGTTTTGGTTTTTAAAAGTGAAATGCAAGTAATTTCTTCCGTATGAAGATTATCCTACGGTAAAGGAAGTAAAATTAATGGAAAATTTGAGCACGTAGGAATTGGCATATGAAGTTCGCACAGATAAGGTAGAAACATTTTTATATTTTGTAACTTGGTTCCCTCGAAGATTCATATAACCTAAAAGAACATTGCGTTAGTATTTAGTTGTAATTTTAAGTATTTGTTTACCTGTATTTGGGGATTATCGAATACACTCAACCAGTCACTACACGAACACAAATTTTTATTTTCATTAAATGTGCATAAATTGTTAATGTGCCTTTTTGGAATCTTGTTGTTTTTCTTAACTAAATGAAATACGACAATAATTTGTCATTTTATAATAGTAACCACCAGCCCCCTGTCATTCCATGTTACAGTAAGTGGTATTATTTTGTCAGATCAACTAGGAGGCGCTAGTATCGAAGATCATTTAGTGACGTAATTAATGACGTATTAATATTTAAATATGCGGAAGATTTAAAATTAATTTTATCATAAATTTCAGACATTTTCTTTAACTATTCTAATACAATAATTATTACAGTTACTATAATAATTAAGAAATGTTAGTAAGAGTAATAATTATATAATATTATATATTAACAGTAGAAAGTAGACGTATTACGATAATTTTTAAATAAATAAATTAAATGTCAATAGAAAAACAAAAAATCGCATGACATATTTTTGAATTCTTTGTAAGTATATTATTTAATTATAATTTTTTTATAGTAACTTGTTCTTGTTTTTGTAGGACAAAATGATTGTTCGACGTCTGCTATGTCGATTAATCAAATAATAAGTATAAAATGGTAAATAAAAAGATAGGAGTTTATAAAATTGATTAATACTAATAGATAATAAATGCATTTATTTTAAATATTCTTAACAAAAGTTTTATAAATCAAAAATATAAAATTAGATATAATAAAGTTACGTTAAATAAAGTTAAGTCAAGTTCAAAACGCTTTAATATCTTAAAAAAAAAAGTTAAGGTGATATTTTTTAATTATAAGAAAATTTAGCTTGCTTTTCTTTAAATTGATTGGTTTTCTTATTTTGTTTATTCAATTGTGAACAAAACTGTTGCATCCTTAACCGAATGTAATTAGTAATTGCAGTTAATAATAATTCCCCTGCATGTTTGCTACAAGGGAATTTTAGCATATTTGATGAAATTACATCGGTCATAACATTTTCGTAAACGTAAGGGGACTCACAATGTTTTTGAAAAATTAGTTCAAGTTGTTTTATAAACATAAAAAAATGTCGATTAGGAGGTATAAAATTTTCATTTGATTCAGCTACGGTTGAATTCACTGAACAATTCCGAATGCCTTTACGACATTGCGCACATGTGGTTGTTTTATAATTTTGGCGATTGAGAGCATCAAACATTTGGTTCATCCATGAGCAAAAATCAGCCGTACTTTCCCAGCAATCTAGTTGTGGATCATTGGCTGCATATCTTCATAATGCATTAGCTACCGATTGACTAAATATCTAAAATAAAATATTTATAAATTTACAGACAAATATTTTATAATTTACTTGAACAGCGAGCCTAACTCTCATTTTGGAAGAGCTGTTTAAGACTAAATGCTCATTATTAATTTTTGGACACATCCGTAATTTACCAGGAAATTGGCTGTCTTTTTCATACATATCATTGAAATGCTGCCATTCGATGAGAGGCTTGTCAGGATCAATCTGTATAAAAAAAACTATAAATCACTATATTCTCACAATTGCTAATCGTGGACGCTGACACGGTGACTAAAAATATTTGTAGATTATATTGAATAAAATAGAATAGGTAATCGTAATTATTAATTATTACTGTTTTAAGGAAATAAAAATAGCTTACCACACCAAGTACAACATCTTGTCGTATTCGAATAATGTCACTGGATAAAAAATGTTTTTCACAAACCGCTTGTACTTTTGGCCTTAATGGTTTTGGTCTCTTTAGAGCAATTTGCCACTTCTTTCTTAATTCGTCATCTCTTGGCACACTAAATAATTGAACTTTTTCATCGGTGTTCGTTTTATAACTACCAGTACATCCTGGCGCTAAACAACTCGGCATGTCTCTCTGGCAATATCAATTAAAGAGATATTCGATGTAATTTTGTAAGAAAGGTTGTTAATTATAAATAATTATAACTGAATTTAGTTGTTATGTTATTTTTCTATTATAATATGTTAAATGCCTTGTTATTTTCTGTGATAACAACTAGATTCGGATGTTATAATAATTAACATCCTTTCTTAGAAAAGTACACCGATTAAACACTAGTTGAACACAATTAATTACACAATTATTATCAAGTTTTATTTATTAATAAGTTAAAATCCGTTAAATTATCAACATAACCATCGAACAGCTGTTAGCAGACATGAGAACATGAGAGCATCACACATTACGTCACTATTTGATCTAATACACTACCGCCGTCCTAAGGAACTAAAATTTATGACAAATTACGACCGCTTTTTAAGTTTTGCTCTCATTGGAGTGATAGGGGGCTGGTAACCACTAGCGTCGGCAGAGGTACTCAACCATTAGCGTCCCACAGCAGTCAAGCAGTACAAAATTTATTGTCATCAATAGTAAGTATTAGGATTTTAAAGATAGAGGAAGGTAAAACCATTTCAATATATTACATAGTTACCAAGTACTCCTAAATGTTGAGACGCAAAACAGCAACGACGTATTATTTTAACTGCGTCTCTGTCATACAATACAAAACTGGTTTTTGCATCTCATTTTGAATTCAATACGTCTTAATTTCGGTTTTCTGTATTCTATATTGGCGGTAATTTTTAAATTAAATATTTTTGAATGTTTATGAAATGAAACAAAGCAATTTATTTTAGGTTTTTTCTTTATTACTAAATTAATATCTATTACTAAAATAAAATGTTACCACTAATTTTAAAGTGTCAACCCATTGTGTTCGTCTATTTTTTCTTTTTGGAAAGTAAAATTTACATAATTATTATTTATAATTAATAGCAAAATTATGAAACAATAAATTTTCTTACTTGTAAAACGATATTTAAGTTACATTATTTTACACAGTAAAAACGCTTTCTTTAAATTAAAAAAAACAATTTTGTTTGAATAACTTTTTGAAGCAAATAAATTTTGTTTAATTTGAATTAACTTTTTAAATTAAATTTAACTAAAGAAACTAAAAATTAATTAACTACAATAGAATAAATAAAATTTTATTTTGATTTAAACAAATTTTTGTTTGACCAATAATATTTTATTTAAATTAAACAAAATTTATTTGCTTAAAAAAATTATTCAAACAAATGGATTTTTTAATTCATAGATAATACACTTAACCATTTTCACGTTTTAAAGATCGATGACAAAATATTAAATTAATTCATATTTCTGTTATATTAACGCCTAACAAATCAGCTGATTACCGAAAGGTAAACGGTAGGTAGATATCTACCTGATCAATTTTTGAAAACGCCTAATCCTACTGCAATCACTGTGGATAACACCAACTGTCAAATTCAAATTTAAAAATTGTACATGCGCCATTCAGTTTCTGAATTTAGAAAGTGATATAAGATAGCCAATTGTAGTGTTCAACAAAGACAGCTACAAATTATTATGTCGTAACTACTTTGCTTCACTAGCTTCAATGCATTGTAATAGGGCACTTGGTATCTAGTATTATATGATCTAAGCAAAACTGTTAAGGTATCGAAATTCCCAAAAAAATACCTAATATGGCAGGCCATTTGTTCGTGCGGTTTAAAATCACAACCGTTCGTTACAACGGGTTCAGTAAATACAGAAATTTATTTATCTGAATGTCTTAAAAAACGTTTACTACCATTTTTAAAATCGCATAACAAACCACCCCTATTTTGGCCTGATTTGGCTACCTGCCACTATAGCAAACGGTGCTTAGAATTTTATGAAGAAAATTCAATCAACATTGTACCGAAGTTGGCAAATCCGCCAAATTGTCCGGAACTTCGGCCAATCGAAAAATATTGGGCGCAAATTAAATTAAAGCTGAAAAAAACCAAAGGCGTAACGACGGATGTAGAAAAATTAAAAAAAAAATATAAGAAAGCAGCCGATTCGTTCGATGTCAACGATGTGCAAACTCTCATGAGGGGCATCAAACGGAAAGTGAGAGCGTTTTATAGAGATTCATAAATTGATTGTTTTTAATTTTTTTTATGTTAAAAAGGAACCTAGAAATGACTATTAATAAATTGTTTGTCCAAAATTTTTGCAGTCTTTCATTTAGCACAACAATACAAGTGGTCGGTTTTTTTCGTGGACAAGCTTTATGTGTGCTTCAAAAGTTATTCGAGGTCAAAGGTCAAAATTTGAAGTTTTTCTAATTTTTCTCGAAAACGGTAAGCTTTATCCAAAAAACTCAAACCAAAGTTGTAGATCTTAAAATTCTCTACAAAAATGGTCTTCGTGATTTTTTTCCTAGGAGTTATCATTCCTGAGATATCGCGATTCTAAGAGTCACATTATACATGATATGCACATTATATAAAGATGCTTTACTCACTGATTATCATCATTTCGAGTGAAAATGTTTGACCACTTCTAGATATCGTGGAAAGCTGAAATTTTACAATCCTGTTGGGTTACTGGCACAACCACTCAGAAAAATCGAAAAAGTTACCTCCGAACCCTTCTGCGAGGGTTGAAAGGTTTTTGCTAAATGCGGTTGCATCGCCGTTATTCGGCATCGGATTTTGATTTTATAAAAAGTTTTGAAGTCATCGTGACGGCGGCATAATAGAATAGCTAGATATTTTTCAAGGCCACGTGGGTAGAGGGGATTCAGTTTGTGGCTTATTATGTGCATATCATGTATAATGTGACTCTTAGAATCGCGATATCTCAGGAATGGTAACTCTTAGGAAAAAAATTATAAAGACCATTTTTGTAGAGAATTTTATGATCTACAACTTTGGTTTGAGGTTTTTTTTGATAAAGCTTACCGTTTTTGAGAAAAATCTAAAAAACTTTAAATTTTGACCTTTGACCCCGAATAACTTTTGAAGCACACATAGGATCGATGGGGACTTTTAAAACTGTATTTGTAATGGCAAACCCCAGCTCTCTACCAAAATTTGGCTCTCCGGCAATTTTTGTTATTTGACCGCACTATTTTTGTGTCTAAATTGACCGGACTATATAGGTACAGTACAGCCTCGTTAGTCCGGACAGATATAGTTTTGAGTTTGTTCGGATAACCGAGTTTTCCGGATTAACGAGATTTTTTTTTTACTTATTTTATTGATTAAAAACCGTTGATACGTATGTATTATTCAATTATTTTATTTTATATAGTTTACATTAATAAAACTAAACTAAACAAAATTAACAAATAATAAAAAAGTCAAAATAAAACTTAAAAAAAAACCAATAGGTACATTTATATGTTGTGGCAATAATTTTATACAATCAGTTGGATACTGGGGTATTCGGTACTACTCAGTGCGTATAGCCTAAACCTACAAATGCACACTTACTCTCAAAAAGTTTTCAGTTTTTGAAACCGGGGGGGGGGGGAGGGGGGGGTCTGGGGGGTGTTCTGAACAAAGCTAAATTTACAGTTGTCGATCTTTGAATTGCAGTTGACAAATCTATATTAAAGTTGACGATGTCTGATTGCCTAGGTTGTCCATCACTCCACCGTAATCACTTAATATTTTTAGGCTGGTAACTTAAAATTAACCAATTCTAAACAGTCCAGTGGAAAAACGCCGATACTTATTATTATGATTTTTTTTGTTTAATTTATTTCATAAAATTCCTATTTGACCTGGGTATCGAATCAAATTAAGGTCTTCGGAAGTATCTAACTTCCTTCCTAAATTATGAAAGGTTTAACGTAATTCCTATTAATGTTGAATAAATTAAGTTTCCGATAGAAAATTTGTAGTATCATTTTATAATATTTGAAGAACTGGCTAACCTCGGATTGTAAACAAATTGACAATATTGTCAGTGTCAACTAGGCAAATTGACAATGTATCGTAAGCATGAATTGCCAATTTTGTTTATTGTTACTGATAATTGAAAAACAAATTTATCACAATTATTGCATGGTTTCGAAATACAAGATAAGAACATGAAAGATATTGAATAAACTGCCAGATATCAATCGCGAGCTTAGATGGATTTATGGGGGGGGGGCACCCATCCCTCAGATGTTTAAAAATAGACAAGGGAACAATCCCAAATCTGAAAACACTTTTTGCCCGTCTGATCTCTTTGCTCCTTCCAGAAATAATTCTGGAACTGCCCCTGATCGCAATATGGATTAAGCAGCGACTTGTAGTTTGTCATATTAAGGGTCCAGGGGGGGGCAAAAAATTAACAATTAGACCAAATGTTTAAGCAGGATTTTCACTTGCAAAAGTAAAGGAATTGAGAATTACACAAATTTGGTCAGGAAAAGTCGAGGAATTTTTTATTTTTAAGGAAAAGTCGTGGAATTAATTAGGAAAAATTCTTGGAAAATTCGACAAATAAAAAATTTGAAAAATTTTTAATTTTGATCTAGGGCAGGGGTCGGCAACCTATTGAAACGGAAGTGCCAAAACTTACAATTTACAAAATTTCCCAGTTTTTCCCACTAAAATTTTTTATTTCAATATTATGGTATTTTATCCTGTTTTTATCCTGTGTTTTTACCCTGTTTAAAGTTTTTTTTTGCAGAATAATACTTTTTATGAATTTTGAAAATAAAATAATAAAATTATTAAGTAATATTTGTGCGTGGACCTGGAGAGCTGCATCTCGACATCAAAAGAGCCGCAGGTTGCCGACGCCTGATCTAGGGGAAGACTTGGAAAAGTTAGGGATTTTGTTTTTGAAAGTTTGACAGAAAACATACACAAGTTTTCAGTTTTTGAAACCGGGGGGTCTGGGGGGTGTGGAACACCCTCCAGTACACCTAAACAAAATTGATCCCAGAATCTAGCTTTATATAGATTTTTCCAAATGTTTTTTGTAACCTAGATCCAGTAATGCCCAGTGGAATCACAACTTTAAAACTGGAATCGAAATCTGTTTGCTATTTGTGTTTTTTAACACACTTACAGGTATACTGGAGAGTGTTCCACACCCCCCACACCCCCCGGTTGTAAAAACTGAAAACTTGCATATATGTACATGTTCTGTGTGATTGCTTTATTTTTGCCGAAATAAACAGCAAAAATAAGTGAAAAAATTAAGCAGAAAAACGGAAAATTCGATCATCTTTAATGATTTTGTTTACAATTTCGGGGGACAGATCAACTCCCAAATCAGCATTTTTGCTATAAATATTAACTTTTCACCTTTCTAGTTTATCAGAAAAAATGTAAAGGCTAAAATAATTGTTAAAAAAAATAATAAAATAGATAGGGGGGAAGCATCCCTCGATAGCGGTGGATGATGGAGGAAAACGAAGGTCATATTCGAATTCAGGAGGTTAATATACATAAGAATCAGGAGGAATGGTATCAGGACTCGAAAAAAAAATTTATTTGCAGACCTGTGTTATCATTAGGGGACGTTCGTTAATTACATGGGAGTTTAAGGGAGGAGGAGATCAAGGAGTCTCGGTAAATATCATGTAATAAAAAAAAAATTTACGATATCTCACTAGGGGGAGATGGCCGCCCCCTACTTATTTAACTTTACCAATTAAATCAAAGAAAATATGAATTAAATCACAATTCGTGACTTCTCGTTTAGCGTTTTCTTATTTTTATTCAAAATTTAATATTTTATAGAAAATTAAATTAAAAACGCTCAATTTTAGAGCCTTCTGAATTTTGGCGCTGGGTGCGGCCCTGAGTGATGTCATAGTTTAGTCTTATAAAAGAATACTGATGAATTGCATTAATTTGAAATTGCAACTAGAAATTCGTCCGGAATGCAGAGATAAAAAATATAAAATGTCCGAAGAGCCGGAATGTCCGGATTACTGGAGTGTCCAGAATAAAGTGTGTCCAGATAAGCGAGGCTGTACTGTATGTTTTTTGATATACGGAAATTGATCATTTCTACGTTATTCTTCGTTATTTGAGAAAAAACAATTTTAATTATTTCTTTCGTGTTTATATGGTTCTTAGGTGATTACCAAGAGCATTGTTTAATGAAAACTTGAAAAAAAAGAGACACAAAATTAATATTACATTGTTTTAATGTTTGGGGTTTGTTACACCCCACCTATATACTGATGGGTTTTTTCCACCTAGGTAACGCCAGGTTTTAATAAAAAAGAAAAAACAAAGCCCAATATCTAACTTTTTATTTATTAAAATTTATTTAGTTATTAGATTCCGAGCCCCGGGGACAAATCCCCGAGCGCCCTGATTAGGCCTGGCTAAATCCTACCTGTGCCAATTTATCTGGGTGAGTGTGACATCAGTCCGATTCAACTCTAACAACAATAAAGTATGCTCATTTAAAATGTTAATAACTTACTGTTAAAAATGTTAAAAACAAATGCAAGCAAGGAGTAATCCTTTTGTTAAAACATAGATGTAGTTGACACATACGGTGCTAACCACAAGAGTAAATAAACAAAGGAAAACCTGGACCAAATTTACCTATGTTTGTAAATTCGTAATAAATACTCAATTCGTCAAAATACTGTTTAATAAATCACTTATTACCAGGTACTTCAATCAACATTAAATAAATACCAATTCATTTTTTTTTTTCAATTAAATATGGTTATGAGTTGCCTGCCTTATTTCTGTAGCGACCCTCCTTACTTCTGCAGCCGCCCTCCTTACTTCTTCAGCAGCCCTCCTTAATTCTGCAGCATGTCTTCTTTGTTCTGCAGCATGGTTTCTTTGTTCTGCAGCAGTTGTCCTTTGTTCTGCAGCAATTCTCCTTTGTTCTGCAGCAATTCTCCTTTCTTCTGCAGCAGCCCTCCTTTCTTCTGCAGCTAGCTTCCGTTCTACTGCGGCTGTTGTCCGGTTTTCTACAGACTCTCTTTCTTCTTTTGCAGCAGCTAATCGCTCTAGCAGTGCAACTTTTTTATCAAAATAATCTTCTTGCTTCCGAAGTTCATTAATAAGGGTTGAAGCGACATAGCTGGGTCTCTGTAATTGCGCCGCACTATTATTAACTTCAATATTTGGTTCTTCTGCTGTAGAATGTTTTAGTTCAGAACATTCCAATTTGACTTTCACGTCCTTCTGTACGAAGTTCTTGGGAAAACTGCAATTATTAACCGGCATATTCATCGCTAAATAAAAACTTTAGGTATTAAATTTATTATAAAATTACATTACATTTTTATTAATATAAATAAACAGAAAGAAGTACCCAGGATAAAGATGTAGATAGGATATAGAAGTTGAGTGCTATATTATATTATGGATCATTGGAGTTTTAGTGCAGTCAATGGGGGGTTTACCTTGCAGTAAATAATAAACTTGGCAGAAAGTTTTGTCTTAGGCCAGTGTTTAACCAAAAAAAGTCGCTTTATTACTATCTTTTACTTTTATCTTGCCCCTGCTAACAACTTCGCACAGGAGCCCCTCAACTGCTTGGTATGCCACTGTGTAAAAGGTTGTATAAATGTATAAAAAATAATAAAATGTTAGTTAATAATAAAATTTTCAACAATACTGATAATGTGATAATCGTATAGTTACACAAATGAATAAAAATACTGATACAACGGTTTTTGGTGCGGTTGCCATCTATATAAAACGTCGCTAGTCGTAATGAGACGCGGCACCACATTTTACGACAGGCGGATGGATTTTGTAGATTAAATATTACACTGACGCTAATATTGAATATAAACTTTTTTTTGAGAATTTAACGAGTTTCAATTTTTATACGAACTATTTTTTCGTCAAGTTAATATTTCTAAAGATATTATAATATTGAATTGGTTCATTGTAGTTCTGAAAATTGTATAAATAAAGGAGCGGTTTAAATTAATGTATACCCTCAGTATTATTGTGTTTTATTGATTATGTTCAATCCGAGGGAATACCCCCCCAGTTTATCCTTCTCCTCGCATCCTAAGAGGATAATAAGGGATTCCCCCCACCACCCCGATATGTACTACTGCAATATGCATACCTATGTATTTTTCTGAAATAATAAAATAGTCGTATTTAATATAATAATTAATTAAACAATATGCAAAGTCTGATAAGTATGGAATAAACCTCATAGTGCAGTCAAATTAGGGTTTCACCTCGGAATGAGAGATAATGAGACAAAAACGAATTGCAAATGGCCGAGTAGCGGACGTTTTTGTGTGTCGCTTGAGAATTTTGTACGAATACCCATGGTTTTGAGTCTAAGTTAGCGAGAGACAAGTGGATTATTGCTGTTGCTGATCCTGGGGATGTTTGTGGTTTGAGTTTTTTTTCTTTTTTTTTGTATTTAGAGAGAGTATCGACGATTGCGAGTTGGAATATAACATAACCTAGAAAGCTCTACCGCATCAATAAAGTAGAGGTCAACAAAACAATTTACATCGTTATCTGGTGAGGACTGCGGTTATTTGCTTTTTCACTTACTACGTCATGCCCGAAACAAGAAACCAAGCTAAGGGAGGCGCCGAGATGGAACCGTTAGGACAAATAAACACGAAGTTAGATAAATTAATTGGAATGATGGCTGATATGAAGACCGAGGTGGCGAAGAACACGGCCAGCATAACGGTAATAGAGAAGAAGCTAGAGAAGATCGATACCATGGAGCAGAGAATCCAAGAACAGTAAGTCCTCGTTAGTACATTGAGGAAAGAGAATTGTAAAGCTAAACCGTTTAGCTGTTGCTAAACAATATGGTCGGCGAAACAATTTAAGAGTGTTTGGTATTCAAGAGCTAGCAGGAGAGTCGACTGACGAAGTAATATTGGGCCTTTTGAGAAACAGCCTTCAGATCGATGTGCAATTGACCGACATCGAAAGAAGCCATAGGGTAGGCAAAATTGTTAATGGTGATGGATCCCGTGCATTGCTGGTGAGGTTTCTTTCCTATAGGACACGAAATTTGGTCATCAAAAACAGGAAATTGCTCAGGGGAACCAGTGTTAATATACAAGAGGACTTAACTACAATACGATACGAAAAACTTGAGCAAGCGAAAAAGGACTTCAGATATAAAAATCTCTGGACCTTTGATGGGAGAATAATGATTCGGAGAGTGCAGAATGAAGGAACTGTTGTTGAATGCCTAACTTTGTAATACTGACTTAGTTTATATTTTTTGAACAGAAGTTTATTTAACCGTAGTACTATAAAGGATATATGATTATTTAAAATGGGTTAGCAATGTATGTGATGTGTAATATCGTTCTAAACAGCTCCAAACTTTATCGAAATTCATTTATCTTCACGTTTATTATTATCATTTAATAACTCGGACAGGTATGGAGCACTAATATTTATGATAGTGTGTTTTGTTATTGTTTTTTTTATTGCATTTTCTGTATTGCGGCTGACGTCGCTCCTGTGTTTGCTTAATATATTTCGCACTTGTAATTATTTATGCAATAATTAAATCATTTAAATAATCATTAAGTATCGAGTAACCAGGAGTGGCGTTGGCTGTTAAGCTGTGTCTCGTTAGGAGAAAATATTTTGCGTTTTATCTGATTATAGTATTTAATTTTTATATTTTCATGCGACGCACTACAACATAGTAGATTATGCGAATCTATTATCAGAATGTGAGGGGCTTACGTACAAAATTGGAGGATTTTTACTTGAATCTTGTGGGTAGTGAGTTTAATGTCATTTGTATCACTGAGTCATGGTTGAATGAGAGTTTTTTGGATGGTGAGTTGGTGGGCAGTAGCAAGTGGAGTGTTTTTAGAAATGACAGAAAGCTTGAGCGTACTGGGAGAGAGAGAGGTGGTGGTACATTTATTATTATTAAAACCAAGTATACCGTAAAGCAGATATTTACATCGGATAATATATTTGATGCTGTGGGAATTACTTTTGAGGTCAAATCTGAGTCAGTTACTGTGGTCTCTGTGTATGTTCCCCCGGGGCAATCTGGGATAGCGTATTCCAAGTTTTTCCAATTTTATGAAAAAAATTTAAACTATATTGTAACGGACAATGTAACGGACATTTTCACATGCTCGGAAGATGACGATGAAGAAGAAGAAAATTAATACTTTTGTTTATTAAATAATTTAAGATTTACTATAATATATATTTTCACTTTATTTCAATTTCAAGCTGCGGGCTCTCTGCCCTCTGCCTCAATAATGGTTGGGCGTATGAAAAAATTTTTAAAACAAAATTTATCGAAAATTTTATGCTCTACAATTTTTATAATAGATCTTAACATCATTTGAGCTATAGAAACTGACAATCAAGAAAAACAGATTTTTGTGACCTTTGACCTTGAATAACTTACGACGCCGACACGAGATTTTATGAGACTTTTGAGACAACTTTTAGAACGCCAAAATGAAGGTGTATACGAGTTTCCAGCTTATTATCTCTCATTCCGAGGTTGACCCCTTTTTTGTGCTTATGTGACTGGACTATCATGCCCGCACCCGTTGAAGTAAAAATTCTCAGAAAAACAGCGGAGTCTACTGATAGAAGAAGTAATGCCTAAAAGGTTAAAAAGGAATTTTAAAGAATGAAAGGAAAAGGGTAGCATTTGGGGGAGCAATAATGGAGATAATATGGAAAGAAACATGTAATTCAGCCACCTTAATCTGGTTACACTACAAGCAGTTAGCGAAATATGAAAATACTAGAGAAGGCAAATAATAAAAACAAAAGCACTGATAGGTGTGGAATTTTTAACCGACTTCATTTATAATTATATTCACAAGCGATCGTTATTCGCGATTTACATTAAGCGAACGCCACCACACGGAAAAATATTAAGTTAATCTAATACGTATAGTTGGTATAGAGCTATACAGAGTATTGTTTATAAACCAAACGTTTGCATTCTTTTGATGTTTTATGTTGTGAATTATCATTTCACCGCAGTTTTACGATAAAATAATTCAGAATCAAACTCAAAACAACATCAGGTGTACGTAATCGAACCACCATGTTGTTGACATTTGGTAACTTCACAAGCGCCACCAACGGTAAGGTAAATCGCGAATACAGCTGAGACAACCTTTGACGAAATAAAACCAGAGCAACATGCTTTTATGACCCCGGGATCTGTATCAACGATACAGAACACAATCGAAAATGCAAATAATTGTCTGTACATTTTAATCGTAGTTGCAAATAATTTTCTAAATGTTCTAAACTAAACTAGAATAAATTGCAGTTAATGTGTTTCTGATAAGAATTACATTAGTGTTTACAAAATTAAACCAACTTAAATAGGTAAAATTTTAAATAACTATTGCATACTATTCTTTTTAAATGCAGGATTTTGTATAATGAAAATAAATTTTCAAAATTATATTATTCAAAAATAGTCATTTTAGGACAAACATATAATTTTATATTTGCTTCGATTATTCTTGAATAAATTATTAATATACTACTATCTCTTTCTTTCTTTTTTATTTTGGAAAGAAAAACTTATTTTCTTAATTTTGTTTACATAATATTATTTATATTCAAAGATCTCAATCAATTTTTACTTAAATTACCCCTCCCCTCCTACCTACCTCGATTCATCGGTTTAGTAATTAGTATTATTTGGTATAAATATAATAATACTATAAATACAACTAAAAATTGTCACTTCAAATCCAAGATGATGCACACTTCCGGACCTCGGAGGGATGGTGACTTTTTTTTGGTTAGACACTGGCCTAAGACGAAACTTTCTGCCAATTTTCAAAATTTTTTATTTAGGGCAAGCAAACATCATTTTTGGATCCCTATCGACTAGAACTAGACTATTTATGTAGGTAACAGAAATTAATCAATCAGCTGAGTGGATATTGAATTAATTTTATTAATCAACTGTCATACAAAAAATATAGAAGATAACTATTAGTATTTTACCAAAAAGTTAAATATTGTTTCAATTGAAATTAGTCAAATATCTGAATAATTAAAATCACCACATTTTTCTTCTTTCATGCATTTCCTTCATGTGACCACACAAAGGAACTTTTAATAATTTTAATAAATGGAAATGTACATGAAAAAGAAGTTGTGAAGCTAAATGATGAAGTATAAATATGATTTTCTAAGAAATTTTTTTTACATTTTGAACAGTAAAGAAACTAGGAAAAAAGTTATCTTTGTTGTTTCCCTGATTAACATACTTAAAATTATTTACTCTGTAAATATTTAAAGAGCTTTCTGAACATTGATTTGACCAAATTTAGTGATACACATTTCAATCTTCAAATTCTTCCAGATTTACAACTACCGCGGCAAATAACAAATCGTAACTACTAACTTTCCATATCATTTTATAAAAAATAATAATAGGTATTCATTGGTTTGATTTCCGTTTTAAGGCCATTAACTCACAATCTGATATGATATCAAAAATTGTTCGTTTAGCTTCTATTTGCAAGTCTGGTGGCAACTTCCTGACCGTATTTTCAACACTTAAGAAAAATGTAATGACAGAGTCGTTTGATAACTTACGATTCAGTTTCTGTTCTGCTGCCGACAACAAATGTGATGCTGCAGGTTTATTGCTTTCCGAAGTTTGTGAAAACGACAAATACGGGTCAAGAAATCTTAGTTTGTCGAAGTATTGCTTCCTCTTTACATGTCGCCGATCTTCACCACTTCGTAAAAAACTTTTGTACTGCTGATGGATGCTATCCCATTTTTCCTTACATGCAAGACCTAAAACAATAAGTTTTTGTCGAGACATAAAAATTATAAATTTTAATAACGTTTCTTACCTTCCCCACTTACTCCCAATTGCTCTGCCACATCTCCCCAAGTAGACACAGTAATTCCGCGTCCGTAGTTATCGTGATAGGGATTCCACAAGGTTGGTTTCTTGGACACCACAGAAATAATCTCCTCTTCGGAGAAGCTACAAGAGAACTTCCGTTTATTTGATTTCCGGTTTTCGTGGTTATAAACAGGTTGTGTTTCTTGATTGCGAGTTTCAAGTGACACTTCGTCCTTTATGTCGACTACATGATGTAAATCTTCCAAATTGTAATCTTCTACTTCCAATTTAATACCACAGTTTGAATCGGATTTATCTTTAAAATTCGAAAATTGCTCAATTTTCCTAAAATAATAAATAAAGATGTACCTGTCGATTCCACTTTATCCTCATGATTAAATGGCTCTTCCTTAATTACGGGATTAACCACACTATCAAGTTCAACTAAATTTACTTGAGACATTTTAGTAACTTTTAACAAAACTGCGAACACTACGAATTAAATTTTTTAGGTTAGATTATTTGGCATAGCCAGTGCTGCCAATAGCAAATATGTGTTTTCCCCTACTGAAGATCTTAAAATCCCCAAACATCCCCTAAAATGAAAAATTACATTTACTTTAATCTCGTAAAGCAAAAAAAATTAGCAAATTGTACATAGATAATAGATATTTGGCGTCTAAATAAATACATTCATGTTTATTACTTTAATCTATGATCTGTAATCATCAGAAAAAAATCGGATGTCGCCATGCCCATAACTTTATTATACCTTTAAAAAAATAACAAAAATATAAAGAAATAGGATATTTACACGATTATTGATTAATCCTTTTTTATTATTATTATTATGGAGCAGAATATAATTAAAAAATTAATTTTAAAAAATAAGAAAAAAAATTTTTTTTTTTAATTTAAAAAAAGAATATTTACAAAAATAAGATATAGTAGTTACTAGATATGCATCGATTATGTAGGTTAGTGTTAGTTTATGTTTGTTTTTAGCGAAAATGTCCGTAAAAAAAAGATCTGCGCGAAGATATGTATCGGTTATATAGGTTAAGTGTTGGTTTATGTTTTTTTAGCGAAATTTTCCACAAAAAAGTGATATCTACGCAAAGATCGTGTTAAATTGCTAAAATTGTAATTCTTGCAAACTAATTTGTTAAAATATATTATAACGAATGCTTATTTAAATATATCAAAGTCGTATGTTGATGGTTTCTCACCGATGAGAATTTGAGATTTTCAAATTGCATAACTCGAAAACGGCTCTAGATATCGAAAAACTGAGCAAAATTTCCCCCCCCCCCTTCGCCCAGTTCTCTCTTGTGGTGAATGATCGGTAGGAAGGCATATGCATAAAATCAGATCGCCGATCGGGTGCATATTTTGAGGTTACATACAACCACTTGACATTTTTGCAAATGGTCAACGAATCCTTTAAGACTCGAGTAGCGATATTTGAAGTTATTTATTTAAAATTGGGTCTCGATTTTGTTATACATATATTTTGCAATTTGTCAAAAAAAGTGAAAGTGGCGCTATACTGGAACGCTATACTGCCGTCCTAAGCTAAAAAGCAGTAACTCCATTTCTTAAAAATTTTATTTATATCGCTTTTGAGGATTATTACAACAATATCTGTGATCCTGCAACCCTAAAAACTAGTAGAACTAATAGTTATATGCAATAATGAGTAGTCTTACTATTTTTTAGTGTTGCAGGATCACAGATATTGTTGTAATAATCCTCAAAAGAGATATAAATAAAATTTTTAAGAAATGGAGTTACTGCTTTCTAGCTTAGGACGGCAGTATAAGTATCCATCTTTCTCTATCAAAAACCTCTTTCATCATTCGTATTCTTCATTTTAGGACTTGGGTTGAATGTGCAATAGATTTTATAGAAAAATTTAAAGTGATATTTTCAAATTATCCATAGGCCGTTTCTGAAAACCATAGAGGAAATGGGGAAAACCGCAGAAGAACTTCAGTTTTTTTTGTTTATCTGAATATTTATTGAAAGCATTATCTGAAACTTTTTTCATCAATTTGCAAGAGAATTATGACATGAATAATTCTTCTTCGTATACCTCCACTGCTCATTTTTATGATATCACTAAGCTTTTAATCGCTGTCTGAAGCTCCTCTTGCTTGAAGGGCTGGAAGGGGATCAGTATTTCTTCTCTATTCCACTCCATGGATGTTGTCGAAGGCGGGGAATGAAGGTATCTAAGACCATGGCATATTTAGAGGGGGGCAAAGGGGAATTTGCCCCCCCCCCCCCCCAATGATGACTCGGATTGTATCCCCAAAGCTTCCCCCCTGATAAAAATAATGTTTACTAGAAAGTCATAAATTTAAATAACTTGAAATGCTGCTAAACTTGATGTGCCGTGGGGCAATTAAATTTTTTTTTATAATATAAAAATAAATATAAGTTTTTCAAATTCTAATTTTCTTTAGCTGAACGTTTTAATTTTCGTCACTTTTGCTCAAAAACAAAAAATTTCCTAGCTTATTTCGACGAAATTTGTATAATTATTCTGTCTTCTGTAGGTATTCTAGAAGAGTGGGAATTTTATTATAATATGTACTGAAGGGTGTTCATTCCCAGACCCCCCGGTTTACACTTTTGACTATAATTTTGACAGTAAACTTTCAAAGTAACATAAAAATTGCTACTAAACTCTGAGCAGTAAGGCACTTATAAATGTGTTCCAAGCTTTAATATTCTCTAGCCAAAGGTTTAAATTTCCCTTATTTTTGCTTAAAAATTCAAATTTCCCGGTTTTTCCGGGAAAATTTGTAAAATTATAAATCTCCTATCTTCTCCAAGTATTCTAAAAAAGTGGAAATCCTCCGATAGGTACTGGAGGGTTTGTAAACCCCCCCCGGGTTTACAATTTTGACTTTATATATATATATTTTATTTTTATAATTAACTTTCAAAGTAACACAGGAAGTTGCGCTGCTAAGCTCCGTGAACAGTAAGGTAATTAAATAAATATGTTTTCCAAGTTTTAATTTTTTCTAGCCAAAGGTTAAACTTCTCTCATTTTTGCTTAACAATTCAAATTTTCCGGTTTGGATAAAAAAATCGACCAACCAGAGTGTTTTTTTACCAAAAAATTACACGTTGCAGCAGAAGCGTGCTGAGATTTTATGTATTAGGATTAGTTACAACTGACGCGCATGATCGGATTAACGACATTCTGAAATACCTTTAATCTGCCCCCACCCACCGAAAGCATTTTCTAAATACGCCACTGTCTAAGATGTTGTTTATTCTCTCTCCTAGCGGTTTTATACACCTGGTAGGCCAGATCTGTGTCCTGCCTTCCAGGATTTTCCACAGAATTTCCAAAAACTTCTTTCTTTTGCGAGGCAGCCCGAGACGAACCCTATCAGCAGTCTCTCAGACATGCTATTGTCGACGAGTATTATGGCCTTTTTCGTTCTGACATATGTCGGGTCCAGCGCTAGAAGCTGATAAGTCTTTGTAGGGGTATCGAATTGATCCAGAGCCGCCCTGTGGTCTTCTATTCTACTTTATTTAAACGCTAATTTTAAAATCTATGTTATTTTACAATAAATTACTTCAAGATTTCGCTCTTTTTGTTGCATTGAAAAAAAACAGAAATTAATCAAATAGCTGAGTTAATATTGAATTAATTTTATTAATCAACTGTCATACAAAAAATATAGAAGATAAGTATTAGTATTTTACCAAAAAGTTAAATATTATTTCAATTGAAATTAGTCGAATATCTAAGTAATAAAAATCACCACATTTTTTCTCTTTCATGCATTTCCTTCGTGTGATCACAACAAAGGAACTTTTAATGATTTCAGTAAATGGAAATGTACATGAAAAAGAAGTTGTGAAGATAAATGGTGAAGTATAAACATGATTTTCTAAGAAATCTTTTTTACATTTTGAACAGTAAAGAAACTAGGAAAATAGTTATTTCTGTTATTTTACCCTGATTAACATACTTAAAATTATTTACTCTGTCAAGATTTAAAGAGTTTTCTGAACATTGATTTGGCCAAATTTTGTGATACACATTTCAATCTTTAAATTCTTACAGATTTACAACTACCAAGGTAAACATCAAATCGTAACTACTAACTTTCCATATCATTTTATAAAAAATAATAATAGGTATTCATTGGTTTGATTTCCCTTTTTGGGCCATCAACTGACAATCTGCTATTATTTTAAAAATTCCTCGTGTAGCTTCTATTTGCAAGTCTGGTGGAAACTTCATGACCTTATTTCCAACACTTGAGTAAAATGCAATGACAGAGTCGTTTGATAACTGACAATTCAGGTTCTGTTCTGCTGCCGACAACAAATATGGTGCTGCAGTTTCCGAAGTTTGTGAAAACGACAAATAAGGGTCAAGAAATCTTAGTTTGTCGAAGTATTGCTTCCTCTTTACATGTTGCCGATCTTCACCACTTTGTTTAAAACTTTTGTACTGCTCCTGAATGCTATCCCATTTTTCTTTACATGCAAAACCTAAAAAAATAAGTTTTTGTCGAAACATAAAAATTATAAATTTTAATAGTTTCTTACCTTCCCCACTTACTCCCAATTCCTGTGCCACATCTCCCCAAGTAGACACAGTAATTCCGCTTCCGTAGTTATCGTGATAGGGATTCCACAAGGTTGGTTTCTTAGATACCACAGAAATAATCTCCTCTTCGGAGAAGCTACAAGAGAATTCATGGTTATAAACAGGTTGTGTTTCTTGATTGCGAGTTTCCAATGGCCCGTCCTTTATGTCGACTACATGATGTAAATCTTCCAAATTGTGATCTTCTACTTCCAATTTAATACCACAATTAGAATCGGGGTTACCTTTAAAATTCAAAAATTGCTCAATTTTTCTAAAATAATAAAATAAAGATATACCTGTCGATTCCACTTTATCCTCATGATTGAATGGGTCTTCCTTAATTGCGGCATTAACCGGACTCTTAAGTTCAACTAAATTTACTTCGGACATTTTAGTATCTTTTAGCAAAACTGCGAAGGCGCGAACAATCTATGGCGCGAACTAAATATTTTAGGTTAGGTTATTTGTTCTAGTGTTACCAATCGCAAATATGAGTCTTCCCCTACTGAAGATCTTACAATCCCCAATTTCCCCAACCTCACGAATTTATTAATATATATATTCATAAATAATAAATATATTCATAAATCCGTGCCCAACCTACATTTCCAAAACCCCCAATACATTCCCTAAAATTAAAAAAAATTTTTTTACAAAAAATAAAACCGACAAAAACAAAAAGTTAAAAATTAATAAAAAAAAAATTAAAAACACTGAAAAGCAAAAAATAAAAAAAATGGCTTTCATAATTTTGAAGTCGGTGCTTTGTTGTACAAAAATATATATAAGAAAAAATACAACTTGGCACCGACTTCAAAGTTATGAAAGCCATTTTTTTTATTTTTTGCTTTTCAGTGTTTTTAATTTTTTTTTATTAATTTTTAACTTTTTGTTTTTGTCGGTTTTATTTTTTGTAAAAAAATTTTTTTTATTTTTTGCTTTTCAGTGTTTTTAATTTTTTTTATTTATTAATTTTTAACTTTATTAGTTTTTGTTTTAAATAATTTTTTATTTTTGCGTTTCTCAGTTTTGTTTTTGTCGGTTTTATTTTTTGTAAAAAAATTTTTTTTTATATTATTTAATTTAAAATTTTTATCTATCATTAATAATTACACAAATACACAAATTGTAATTGTTTGATTTCGTCACATGCAGCAGAATCTTACTGCAGCGTTGGAACGTGAGTCGCGGGCTTTAGACGCTCAATGGCAGTCATAACCATGTCGAGCAGTCTAAAGTTGTCATACATGCCAAATTTCTACCAAAAAAAAAAAATCGGCTCACAGGTGAAAATTCAGTGGATAATATTCAATCATCCCCAATTTTTCTACCCTCAGGGTTGGAATTTTTCTTTGAAATTTAAATGGGACCACCTTGGAGGTATACCTCATCTAATAAAAAAATAATCATCAAAATCCATAAAAAAAAAAAAAAATATATACGTGTCGAATTGATAACCTCCTCCTTTTTTGTTTTCGTCGGTTAAAAAATTACATTTTATTACTATAATTTCTTTCTTTAAGCAAAACAAAGTTTGCAAATTGTACATAGATTCATAGATAATAGATATTTGGCGTCTAAATAAATGCATTCATGTTTGTTTTCTGTAATCTTTAATCTATAATCATTGATTAATCAGAAAAAAAGTTGTTTCTTGTTATATAAGCCCTGATGGCAAATGTCCAAATTATTTAAAAAGTGCGTCACACGAAAAAGAAAACAATACAAAATTTCAATGTTACCAGGACGAACATCGCGATTTACTCTGCCGATGGCGGCGCTCGTGACGCTACCAAATATTAATAACATGGCGGCGCTATTACGTACACTAATGTTTTTTTTGAGTTTGATTCTGAGTTATTTTATCATAAAACCGCGTTAAAATGATAATAGACAAAATAGAACAGCAATAGAATACAAATGGTTGGTTTATAATCTAAACTTTCTATACAAACTATACTTACAGTGAGTGTAGAAAGTATTCGTCACCTCCTATATTACCAATGTAAATTACCCATTTTCAAACCGTTTTTTGACGTATAAAAATCGCTCTTACAGCAAAACTTTTTAGACATTTTTTGTTAAAAATTTCATTGTCTTCAATTTTATATCTATACATTTTTCTATTTGGTCGCCCCGTTTTTGACTGGCAGCGACTTAAACAAGACTCTGAAAAATACAAAAAATATTATCATCTGTATCTCAGAAAGGGTGTGACAAAATAGAAAAATGTGTATAAACAAAAATGTAGGGAATAAAATTTGCAATAAAAACTACTTATACATTTTTTTTATTTTGTTGCACCGATTTTGAGATACAGGAGACAATATTTTTAGTATTTTTCAGATTCTTGTTTAAGTCGCTGCCAGTCAAAAACGGGGCGACAAAATAGAAAAATGTATAGATATAAAATTGAAGACAATGAAATTTTTAACAAACAATGTCTAAAAAGTTTTGCTGTAAAAGCGATGTTTATATGTCAAAAAACGGTTTGAAAATGGACAATTTACATTGGTAATATAGGAGGTGACGAATACTTTCTACACTCACTGTATATTAAATTAACTTAACGAACTTAACGTTCGCTTAATGTAAATCGCGAATAAAGTAGAGAAATAGTGATTATCCCCAAAAAAATACCGAACACAGTACCCAAATGAGTAGAAAATACCCACATTTTGGGGAATTACCCAACAATTGTCAACACTTCATAGCACCGAATTGATCCAGTGCCGTAGCATGACGTTATATTGGGGATAAATTAAACAAGGACGGATCGGGAAATTTTTTCGGTCTACTTATTGGGGTAAAAAATTTTTTTCACAATTCCGGGAGTAAAGTGCTCACTTTACTCCCGCCTTTGCGGGACTAAAGTAATACTTTTTTTCCCGCGCCATTATTGCTCGCTATTGATCTGAAACTTTGCATATGGCTTCTTACGACAAATCGCTGGAGGTTTACTGTAACGGGGGTAAATTTTTTGTTCAGTTTTTCGATATCTAGCGCCTTTTTCGAGTTATTGCAATTTCAAAATTAGTTATTAACCCATGTAATTCAGCATTTTCAGCGAAATTGTGAAAAATAGTATATACACCTGGGGACTAAGGTTCTTTTCATCCCGTGTGCGATTCCTTCGCACCTTCGCAAAAACCTTCGCACGCGGGACGAAAAGCAGCACCTTAGTCCCATGATGTATAATATACTATTTTCGAAAAAAACGCACCCGAATTCTCTGAAAAGTGCAGGTATGCAGTCTAAAGCAAGTATAAAAAATTTAAAAAAGGATTAAAAACTTAAAGCTTTCTGTAGCATAACGGCACTCAAAAAACTGATTTGTCAGTCTGTCAGTGTAACAATAATTTAACGAACCTTACCAGTTTCATCTGTCCACCACTGACGCAAATGAATAGATTAACGAAAAAAATCACGAATTCAAAACAAGAGCGGATACAATGAAATTTTCTTCAAAATTATTTAGAAATTTCGTTTAGAATTCTATGTTCCCTTGTTTCAATTCCTTCGGGAATTATTTAAAATCCTTGGAAACGACCATTGGAATCCTTTGTTGGGAATTTTCTTGTAACGTCTTGGAATCTTTTTTAGTAAAATCATTCCTGAAGGTTACCTCAAATGAAAAAAAATTATGGTAGAGGGAATATCGATAATCCAGTCATGCGAGTCAGTAGTAGGCAGACAACATTCCTAAATTTAAAAAGTAACCATATTTGGAGTGGGGGAGGTATGTAGCTACCGTTTTATTTTAGTTCTTGTGTAGTTCAATAGGCTGAAAATGATCAATATATTTTGCTGTATACAATTTTACACAATCACTTTTTACAATAAATGAATTTTTTTCAAATGGTCTTTTAAATTAACCTTTCGTGAAAACTTACAATAGCAAGTCCCACAAGTAAATAAGTCTTGGCTAGCATGATTTATTAAATGTCTCAGTAAAGTAGATTCTCGCAAACATTTATAATCGCACATCTCACAGGAAAACAGTTTCTCGCCGGTATGCAGTCTTAGATGTGTAGTTAAATTTCCTTTCTGTGAAAATTTTGCCCCACAAATTTCACACGCAAATGGTTTACGACCACTATGAATCAATAGATGATTTCGTAAGTGTCCTCTCTCCGCACTTTTATAATCGCAAAAATCACACGCGTACGGTTTTACACCCGTATGCGTTCTCGAATGGATTTTTAGCCTTCCCTTTTCCGAGCATTTGTAATCGCACACTTCGCAAGCGAATGGTTTTTCGCCGGTGTGAGTTCGTAAATGGTTTTGTAGGCTTCCCTTTTGAATGCACCTGTAGTCGCAAAATTCACACAAATATGATTTTTCACCGGTGTGGGTTTGTAAATGTTTCTGCATGTTCACAATCCGTGAAGTCTTGTAACTACATGTTTCGCAATTAAATAATTCTTCACCCGTGTGTGTTCGTATATGCAATTTCAAACTTGTTTGTTGCGAACATTTATAATCACAAATATCACAAGATAAATTTTTCTCGCCAGTATGAGTTAACAAGTGCCTTCGCAGTTTAGGTTTTTCAGCACATTTGTAGTCGCAAACTTCGCACGAAAAAGGTTTCTCACCGGTGTGCGTTCTCAAATGAATTTTCAGTCTTCCTCTATCTGCACATTTATAATCACAAACTTCGCATGCAAACTTTTTCTCACCCGTATGAATTAACATGTGCCTTCGCAAATTTCCTCGTTCGGAAAATTTGCAGTTGCATAATTCACACACAAACGGTTTTTCGCGACTATGAGTTCTCAAATGAATTTCGTATTTTGACTTGTAAGTAAATTTCAAGCCGCATAAGTCGCACGTCAATTGTTTAGTATTACATAAATCACCTGAATTTTCACCATTCTGAGTTTTACAAGTTCCACTTTCTTCTTTAACCTCTATCGAGTGATGAAGTTCTTCTACTTTAATTTCAATACTTTCTACTTCCGCTTTGTTTTCAAAACGGCATGGAGCTTTCAAACCAGCGGTCGCTGGAAATTCTTCTTTAACCACCACTTCATCCATAACTTAATTTGTCAAGTTATGACAGCAGTTGTAAAAGTGAAAACAGCTGTCTTCAGTGGCGGCTCGTTAAATTGTAGAAAAACTATCTAATTAAAATTTAGAATTTAGATTATAAACAAAACATAATTGATTTTACAATTTTATTTCTTTAATTTTTTAAGTTCTCGAATTTTATTAGCGGTTTTTTGTATTTTCTCGTCCAGTTTGAAAATTTCATTTTGGTGCTGTAGATCTAGTTTTAGTCGTTCCATAGTTTTCTGGTGAATTTTTTCCTGTAGGTCAAACAGTGAACGCTGATGTTCTATGCGTTGATATAGTTGCAGCAACTTGTATTCGTAATACCTGTTTGAAGGATCGTCAATTCTAATTTTTCTTTTTCTGGATATGGAACTAGTATCTGTAATTGCATCTAATGTTTTCAATGTGCATTAACTCTTAATTATCTTCTGTGTCTTACCTGAACTGTTGGATTCGCTGTGGCTGGTGCTGGTAGTTTCCGAAGATTCCTCTTCGCACCTGTCAGTTTCGTTGCCATCGACTACTTGCGGTTCCAAGATTTCTTCTTTAATATCAATCGAGTGATGTAAATCTTCGCTTTCAACTTTTAAATTTGCATTGGTACAATCTAAAAATTAGGATGAAAATATGGCACGTTTATTTGGTACTTGCTTACCCGTTGGTTCCGGTTTAACAAAAATGCTTTGGTCGCAATTTATTTCCTCAACAGGTTCGTCCTTGACTTCGTTTGGAAAATCTAATTTAATTTCTTCCGACATCGCGTTTGCAGTCATTTCAAAATATCAACATAACCTTGAATATCAATAATAAAAATAAAGTGCTAACGGGTGGTAGGTTCACAAATTTTCACTGTTCACAATTAACTTTGAAATTTTTGGTGGTAAATTTAAATGTGAGGATTTCGGTAAATTCTGAA
The DNA here is from genome assembly GCA_949152465.1 of Cantharis flavilabris. Classification (NCBI taxonomy): domain Eukaryota; kingdom Metazoa; phylum Arthropoda; class Insecta; order Coleoptera; family Cantharidae; genus Cantharis; species Cantharis flavilabris. Next base: position 33,107,158 of record OX424437.1, read on the forward strand.
AATTTAAATAATGGGGCGTTTCCAGCGTTCTGAAAAACAACAAATAGGACTATTTTTTCTTATTTTATATTTTTTCTTCCTTTTCTAGCGTTCGATCTGCAAATTGGAGCTAATTAAATTGGTTTAATAATAAACAAAAAAACGAGGTAAAAAAGTCAAAAATTCGGAATAGATGCATTAATTCCGGTACAGCTAATTTTTTTATATGTTATACGGGTGTCAATATTTTCCCAACAAAACTATTTTGCCGCGGGCGCCGCCATTTAAAAAAAAACAACAAAATTTTCTTATTTTTTTTAGTTTTTGCTAAATAGCGGTTAAAGTAAGCATCTCCTAGAAAATTTACGCCATACCTTTTTAAAGCACATTAAATTTTCTACAATTTGACATTAAAAAATGTTTTCTAGCTCCAGTAGTTTCCGAGTTATAGCTCTTCAAAAATCTGCTAAATTTGTTCAAATTAGGAAATTTGAAAATTGCAGCCACATTTTAACCCGTATCTTCTAGATGACGGTTTCTACGATAAAAATCTGTATGATAACTTTTAAACTAAAGTAAATTTACTACAATTTGACCCGCAGATGAGTTTGCTAAGTCAAATAGATCACGAGATAAAGCTTTGCATGTTTTAGGTAATTTACCTTCTACTTTGCGAATCAGTGGCGTAGCCACAAAAAAAATCCGGACAAAGGGTTTATTACACAAGATGTATAAATGGATCACTTTAAATTTCGAATTAATAATTTCGGGAGGGGGGCCAGGCCAACCTTAGGGAGCGTCCATTAATTACGTGAGGCGTTTATGGGGGGGTCAAGCCGAATCTCACCAAATCTTACGAGGGGGAGAGGGGGGGTCTTGGCAAATATCATGTATTTTTTTATGTTACTTAACATATTTTTTAATAAATCCAACGCAATCAAGCATAGATTAACGTATTTACACTAAAAATACGTATTTTAAAAAATATCACGTGATATTAGAAGAGGTGAGGGGGAGGGGGTCGAGTCAAATCTCACGACATCTCACCAATGGGGGCGGGGGGTCTAAAAATCGTTAAAATCACCTCACGTAATTAATGGACGCCCCCTTAGAAAGTGTAGGTAAATGTTGGGTTAATGTAATAAAATATTTATATCATATTTGCGATTTATCTTACCGTTGGTGGCGCTCTTTTGTGTAATACACTTGATGTTGTTTTGAGTTTGATTCTGACTTATTTTATCGTAAAACCGCGATGAAATGCTAATTCACAAAATAGAACAACAAAAGAATGCAAACGTTTGGTTTATAAACAAAACTTTCTATACCAATTATTCGTTTTAGATTAACTTAATATTTTTCCGCGTGGTGGCGTTTTCTTAAAGTAAACGGCGAATTAAATAAAGAATAAATTGAAATTGTACGTAGGTATAGATTCATTATAAGTTAAGATATTTGGTAGAATTGTGTTATATAATATGTAAGAGATGAGTAGAGGAGGATTTTGGTGATGATCAGGTAGAGCGAAGAAATGGTCCCACAACTCCTTTATTTGTGAAACCGTTTATACCTTTATAAATGCCATGAATTGTTTTTACCAAAATCCTATTGTATTAGTGGTTCGATGCCCACTTTGCACTGAAGTTCTAGGCTAATTGTACCCCGTTTTTCTATTGAATTGTTAAGGAAAGTTAAAAGTATTTCGATCCACTGCTTGATGTTCACCAGGCTGAGTTAAGAAATTCTTCCGAATCCGGAATTTGAACCCAGAATCTCCGCTCATAACTTCAACTTGCGATCACATCACGTCATCGCTGTGGCAATGTGGTATTGCAATGAAGCGTGTGACAGGTTCTATGGAGTGTTAAACGGGGTCTTTGACAAATCGGTTGATGCATTAATCATAAATTGTACATCTACAAGGTTTTACCCACCTTGGTTTTCAAAAAAGATTATTATTTGCATTCGGAAGAAAAATAAAGCACTTCGAAAATTTAATAATTTTAAGGCACTCTTCTATTAACCTGAGACGCGAACTTAAAATTCTTGTTAGCAGTTCCTACAAAAATTATATCCAAAGTTTGGAGCCAGACAAAAATACGAATCCAAAGAAATTCTAGATGTATGTAAGAAAGAGAAGATGTTGCTCTAGACAGTGGCGTAGCCAGAAGGGGGCCTGGGGGGGCCACCCCCCTTCCCCGAAATTATTAATTTTGGTTAATAAATCCTTTGTCCAGTTTAAAAAATTTTTTTCTTTAAATACTTTGGGTAGTGGCCCCCCCCCAAACTAAATTCCTGGCTACGCCACTGGCTCTAGAATCCCTGGTTCAATCACGAAAAATGGGCAAATACATATCCGCTACTTAGAATTAGTCACTGAATAATCTTATCCACGTTTGGTGACTAGGAAAATCAGTACCAAAAAATTTCACGAGCTCCCCTACTAATACGAATTAACGTGATTTGTACTAATTCTACACTGAAAAAAATAGTTCATTATTAGAGCTCGAATTATATATTTCAATAGTTAGAAATATAGAATAGATAAATAGTTATGCTGACAATATTAATAATTGTTTAATTTTATAACAAATTAAGAAACGGTAGGACTTAGAATGGTGAGATCTTGTGTTAGCTTAAGTATTATAAAAAGAGAAATTTATTCAATATTTAATTATAGCCGACTTTAACTTAAAAAAAGTAATCCTATCTTTCTAAATCTGTAATTCTTGAGTTTTGGCAATTACAGATGTTACGAAAACCCTGAAACCGCTCGATACGCCCCTGTCCCAAATTTAAATTTTAGCGCTTGCAGTTTCTGCCTTTACCGATGGTGCCAACACAAACAGGAGAATGACTATAAATACGAACACCGCCCTTCAGAAATCAGTTAGACAGAGGTTACATGTTCAAGCCGGCATCAGTCTAGCGTCAATCTTACCAAGGTCTCGGACTGAACTGATGCAGACTGACTTGGGTTGACGGAAGAATTACGGACTGATGGAATATTTTAATAATTTTCATCAGTCTGCGTAGGTTTACCTTGCATTTTTATCAGCAGATCGCTTTACTTTTATCATTCAAGCAGTAAATGCATTCACATTGGATTGAAGAAAATTTATAAAATATTTTAATTTAATAATTTTCATCAGTCTGCGTAGGATGACCTAGGATTGATAACAAACTGCCGTGTTACCTTTTAAATTCAAGCAGTGAAATACGAATTTTGGTCATTTTTACCAGAAAATTTGGATGGTCCACCAATACTTATTTTTTTATATTTCTTTTTATTAAATTTATGCCATAAACTACCATAATTTTATTGTTGAATTTGGGTCTGAAACGCACAGTGCACCCGGGAATTTAAAAATTCCCTAATGCAACTGTGCTAGATTATGGCATAAATTACAAATTTAAAAATAAAATTTGGTGGACCATCCAAAAATTTGGATAAAAATGGCTAAAAACAGTATGATTGTATTCCCGAGCTCTTTTCTTATGGATTACCTAGCCCATGGCGTGTTTTTTATATACATACAAGTATTTTTTTTTAGCATAAATTGTACTCAAAATTGACGAATCAGAAAACCGAGATCTCTGAGTAGCAAAAATATACATTAATTTGACAAATAATTTGTGCAGTTTTCATTTAAAAATTTTGAAAATTCAACCATTAGGACCACAGCCAACATTAGTGTTGATAAATAAAATTGGATTGTGAAATTGTTTAACTTTAAAAAAAATACAAAAACATGCGATTCAAAATTTAAATTATGTGTTTTAACATAAATTAAAGAATACAATAATTCGCATTAATCGCTTAAGTCGTGGCTTAAGTTAGTTCCCCGCTGGACCACGTCTTGCTCCTTTTAGCGCACGCGAGCAAGTCTCTAGAACTTAACTTAAGTTAACTAATCTTTTTTTCTTTTTTTCTAAATAGAAAAAAAAAATTATGGCAGCAGAAAATTTATTGTGGCAGCACATATTTCTTGGTTTAACAAATTTCCCTTTTTACTAATACATAATTAATTAATCGTTGATGGCATTGCAAAAGTATCTTACGTACACGCAGAAGGCCAATATTCATAAAATTCAAAATAACACCTACTTTTGACTCTGATTCTACCTCCTACACAGCCTTAAATTTTCAAAAGTAATTATTTTGGAAATATTTTTGGAGAATTTTGTTTACAAAAATATTTAACTAGAAAAACTCAGTACAATTTGGTGCCCAACGAACGTGAAGCTAGATTTTGCAGTTTGGAGCAAAAACAATAGAATGTACTTGGGGAACCCTGAGACGATTAAAGCAGTTTTATAAAAAATTAGCACAATAAAAGATAACGAATATGATACGATCATGGAATTGTTAAAAAGTTTAATATAAACAAAGAAATGAATTAAACCTAATTAATCAAGAGAGAAATGAAGAAAATAAATTAACCAGTCAGAAATTGGATTACACCCGATCTGATAACAGAATAGAGAATAGCTGAGTCAATTTCAATTGGAATTTAAAAAAATGATGATGATGGGACGCTGTATGATTTAAAACAACAACCTGTTGTGAGAGATCAAAAGATCAAAAAGCAAAAACCAAATATAACTGAAAATTCAGATGTAGTTTCAACTATCTATTGAAAATATTACTGACGAACATGATGTAATTCATAAGAGCATAAAGAAAAATTTCATAGTTAAAACTACAGATGGACAAGTGAAGGAAACCATTATTAATATAATGCGTTAATAATATTATAATAATCGTCGAGCTCGTGTAAATGTTGTAAAGATTTGAATTTGTGCGTCTTTTCGCGCCGAAGATCTTTAAGTTGGCACAAAATTTAACAACAATTTGAGCTTTCTAACCAGATCCTTTCAAGTAGGCGGACGCCTTTGCGGGAGGCCCCGTGAGAATTGTTAATTTTACGTTTCAAATTGTAAAATTGTCAGTTTTGATTTTGGAAATCAAGTTTGAATCGGAAACTGTCGGAAGTTGGGCACAATTTGAATATTTTATTTAAAAATACTGATTGGATTTGGAAATCATTAATAGGTGCATTAATTCCGGTAAAGCTAATTTTTACCTCCAATAAAAAAAAAAATTTTTTTTGGAGGTGAGGTAATCGAAAAAAAATTAAAAAAATTTTTTTTACATTTTCGAGATTACTTTCTTCAGAAACGTAAAGATTTGCAAAAAATAAAAACAAATTTCTGTGCCGGTCTGTCTGTCGTCAAATTTTGTCTCTCGCTTTATTCCTAAACCGTTCAACCAATCACGACCAAATTTGGTATGGTAATAGGGCTCACGGTATAAAGGTGAAAATAAGGTTTCCGTCGCGATCTGTCAATCAGGAGTGCCACTACAAGAAAATAACACAAGATGTTTAAAAACGATTTTGTCTTGCGATAGGTTATTTTAAAGTCCTCGAAAAGCTTTATCCAGAATAGGTAATGTTAACTTTTCATCTGTCATCTGTCAAAAATTACAAGCTGTCAAAGTTGAAACTTTAAGAGTAAATAACTCATCAAGTACTGAAGGAATCTCAACCAAATTTTGTATGTAGGAACATTGACCCCCTAGGACTTGGCAGCATATAAAACTATTTGATAAAAATCAGGAATTCAATATGAACAAAAAAAAAGGTTACGTTTTTTTGCGAAATCTTGAAAAAAGTCTTGTCCCTCGATTTTTTTCATCATTTTTGCGTCGACAACAACTTTCAAGTAGTGTAAATTTTCTACTAATTCACGTCTTAAAAGTGATCCGTTGACGCGACAACGATCTTCTGAGGGGTATTGTATACTTGCCCAGGCCTGGATTGGCCCACCGAGAAGTCGGGAACTTCCCGGTAGGCCGTAGGCCTAACGGGGGCCTGTGACTGATTCCTTAAAATTTTTTATTAAAATTGTTAGGTAATTAAAATTCAAAGATAGAAAAATGTTCAACATAATATGGTAAAAAATCGGAATTAACAGGTTGTCGCTGAATGGTCTAAGTTTCCTGTAAATTAATTGTAGATTTCCTGTAAAAATACTTTTACATTTAAACCTTGTTGACCTTGAAATGTCTTAAATTTTTGCCTGCGGCGCATTTTAATATTTCATATGTGATGGGGGCCGGTAGCCGGCTGCGAATCCCGGTAATTAATTTGTTTCCAATCCGGCCCTGTACTTGGTAGGGGGGTTTTCCGATGGATTCAGCTGGAAAATGATTTTCAAAATTCAAATCTGCTGCACTTTTTTTTAACACTGATGAAAATTGTTACACTGCCAAGTCGCATGCAACATTGATTAGAAAAATATAATCTAGCTGATCTATAGGTATGGCAAATGTGTCTGGTACCTGAAAAATCAAACAAAATGGTGGCCCTTTTTTTCCAGACCTGAAAATTGGTCAGATGATACTTAACATTGAAACGATAGCTTAGAGGCAGTATAACATCTGACTGTGATGTGCTATCGCCAAATCCTTGCCAGACTCGTTTAATGCATGTCAGAGGTACTCAACTCGGTAGGTAATGCTGGAGTTCATACGTGATTGAATGTACTACCGTAACGAATCCAAGTAATTGGAAGGTAGATTTCAATTCATGGCACAGATACCCAAAGTCAGAACAAACCGCATTGAGCTTGCACTGCCACAAACTTCAGAAGAGTCTGGCGAGCCTTTAGTTTTTATGATTATCCGCCAGATGTTTTATTCACGGGTGTGAACTTGGCTCCCCTTTTTTCAAAATATTAATTTTTTTGTTGTTTTTGATTGTTTTCCATTTGTTTTCAATTGATTTGATTTTTTTTTGATTTTGCAAAAAAAAAAATGAAAAAATCTCAAAAACTGTTTTTTCTGCCAGCTCCCTTATTTTTGAAATTAAAATTTTGTTTTCTTAGATACGTACGAGATACAAGGAAGCATACATAAGGTCAGAATTTGCAGCAGCCGGATAGTTGAATTATAACAACAACCGAAACTAATCGATAAATGTAAGTTATCAGGCAAGGTCACGTATAAAATATTTTGTCAATAAGAGTAGAATAGGCAACACACAAATCAATCTTTTATAGGAGGTTGTGGCTTTCGAGGAGTTGATCCGGGTTGCAATCGACTTTCGCAATTGAGGAATGACTAGTTCTGATAAAGCTGGATACATAACATCACCAATTGACAGCGACGACTCAACATCGGAATTGGTTAGAAAAAAACGACAAGCTAGTTTTGAGATATATACAAGAAGTAAAAGAACTGTTAGAACGCCAACGAAAAAATCCGAAAAAGAAAACACAAAAGAAATGTACGAAATTAAGGATATGATGCGTGAAATGATGAGAGAAATCAAGGAGGTAAGAACAAACCATATACGAAGAAGAAATAAAATTGCTTAAAAATGAAAACAACGATCTGAAGCAGCGGATCACAATCTTGGAAAATAAGATTCACAGTTTGGAATCACGTGGAAGGAAAAACAACATTGTAATAAAAGGAGTAAACTTTAGCGGAAATAATATATCGCAAGAGGTAGTGGGTTTCCTGAAATCCAAATTGGAAGTGAACGTAAAAATTAACAAAGTCGAAACAATAAAGCCAAAGAATGCACCAGTATTTGTGGTAGCTACAATGGAATCATGGCAGGAAAAAGTGGAGGTCATGAAGGGAAAAAATAAACTAAGAGGTACCAATAAATATATCGATGATGATCTAACCAAGGAAGAAAGAGCAATTCAAGCAGAGCTAAGAACCATAGCAAGAACTGAAAAAGGTAAAGGCATAGAAGCTAAGGTGGCATACAAGAAAATTTTTATTGATGGAAAATGTTGGAATTGGTATCTACATATGAGGAAAATAGTTGAACACGCCACAAGTTCAGAGACAAAAAACTAGCAAAGTGCAAAACCGGACGACAACAAACAATGACGAACACGGCGAGATATGGAATAAATGAGTTGGGTAACGAAAGAAAACAACGAAAAAGGAAATATTATTCAAAAAACGATGTATTTATTGCAAACTGGAATGTTAGGGGAATTTATAAGGGAGGTATGATAAAACAAATAATAAAAATTATGAAAGAATATAAAATAGATTTATTGGCACTGCAAGAGACGAAGCACAAGGACACCGGTATTTTTGACGAAGGAAATTGCACCTTTTTTATGAGCAGTGGGCCCAATAGGAAATTGGGGACGGGTTTCATTGTAAGTGAACGATTAAAAGCAAATATCGTAAATTTTAAACCAATATCAGATAGAATGTGTTCTAGAAGAATCAGAGGCAAATACCAGAAAATAAGCATCATCAATATCCACGCTCCAACTGACGAAAAACCAATAGAACAGAAAGAAGAATTTTATGATACATTAGACAAGGAGTACACAGAAATCCCAACGATATTAAAATGATAATTGGTGATTGCAACGCCAAAATTGGCAGAGAGACAATATTCCAACCAACAATTGGAAAATATAGCTTACACGAAGTATCAAATGAAAACGGTGGCTTTCTGATTGACTTTGCAGTAAAACATAACATGAAGATAATGAGTACACACTACCAATGCAAAGATATCCACAAAAGAACATGGTTAACACCAGACGGAAAAACATTGAACCAAATAGACCATGTTTTGATACAACAAAGAGACGAAGCAAGAACAACAATCGTAAGAACCTACAGAGGTCCCGATATCGACTCAGACCATTTCATGGTAGGGACAAAATGTAGGCAAGGTTTACCAATAAATGTAGGCCAGGAAAAAATGAAAACCAATAAATCAAGAAAAGTAGATTTTCACAAAAAAACAACAAGAGAGAATTATAGAAAAACAACAGAAGAAATGGCAAGAAAAGTAAAAACAACCCAAAACACAATAGAAGAAAAATCGGAGTCAATAATCAAAATAATCAAAGAAGCAACATCACAGGAATTGGCAAAACCAAAATATAGGAAAAAAGGATGGTATGACTCAGAGTGCGAACATGAAGTAAAAGAACGAGAGAAATGTAGAAAAATTATGCTACAAACAAAAACCGAAGAAAGTAGACACAAACATAGGCTACAAAGAAAAAAATGCAAAAACATAATCAGAGAAAAGAAAAGAAAACACACGATTGATAGATTAGAAGAAATCGAAGAAAAATACAGAACCAAAGAAATAAGAAATTTCTACCAGGGAGTTAAAAGAGTAAAGAAGGGATACCAAGCAAAATCAATGATGGTTGAGGACAAAGAAGGAAACTTAATTGGTAACCACGATGACGTGTTGGAGAGATGGGCGGAATATTTCGAGGAACTACTCAACAAAAATACTGATCAGACATACGAAGCGGAAATACTAGAGACAGATGAAATAAAGGAAAATGCACAAGAACTACCAGTGCCCACATTAGAAGACATCGGAAAAATAATCAGAAGCTTGAAAAACAACAGAAGTGCTGGCAAAGATGAAATCCAAGCCGAAATGATCAAACATGGTGGAGAATAGTTGATCCGAGCAATACATCAGTTAATTGAAGAGATTTGGACCAAGGAGGAAATGCCAAGTTCTTGGAGGAAGGCAATAATATGTCCATTGCACAAGAAGGGCAACATAGAAAAGTGTGAAAACTATAGAGGCATAGCACTATTAAATGTAAGTTACAAAATACTCGCCATATGTATAAAAGATAAACTAAACAAATGCGCAGAAAAGATAATAGGGGAGTACCAGAGCGGCTTCAGAAAAGGCAGGTCGGTAATAGACCAAATATTTGTTCTTAACGAAATTCAAGCTGCAAGCCATCAACACAAACTAAAAACTCATGTGCTATTTGTAGATTTCAAGCAAGCTTATGACAGCATCAACAGAAAACAACTCTTGCAGGCACTACAAGATTTTGGTATTCCTATGAAATTGATACGACTGATAGAAATGACGTTAGGAAAAACCGAAAACAAAATAAGAGTAAACGGTGTATTATCGAGAGATTTCAAGGTAGTGCAAGGACTGAGACAAGGAGACCCAATTTCAGCAGTACTGTTCAATCTGGCACTTGAAAAAGCATTACGAGATGGTGGAATCAATAGACAGGCAACCATATTACACAATCAGCATCAGTGTCTGGCCTTTGCCGATGACATCACAGTACTGGCGAGAACAAAGGAAGAATGACAATATGTCATGGCAAAGATCATGCTATCGGCGCGGAAGCTAGGTTTAGAAGTGAACGAACAAAAAACGAAATACATGTTGTGGAGCGATGAGCCATTTGGAGGTGACAGATATTTACATGTCAAAGTAAGCCAAATCGAAGAATACAAGTTTGAGGAGGTAGAATCGTTTACATATCTGGGCACCGCAGTGGGTAGAAAACCAGATGCCAGCAAAAAAATAACTGCGAGAATTGCTGCAGGAAACAAAAGAGCTTGCGCTTTAAAGACTGTACTGTCGGGAAAAATGTTTTTTTTAAGAACAACAAAGCTAAGGGTGTACAAAACAATGATACGACCAGTGGTGACTTATGCCTGTGACGTTTGGACACTAAAAAAACAAGATATATTGAGATTGAACGTTTGGGAAAGGAAGATTCTCCGAAGAATATTCGGTGGAACATACGTTAATGGAAAATGGAAGAGAAAAACCAACCACGAAGTGTACGAACTATACGACAGCGCAAATATCATTGGAGTGCTGAAAGCGCAAAGAATTAGATGGCTGGGTCACGTACTAAGAATGGACAGAGAATGGATCCCGAATAAGGTTTGGAACGCCGAAATGGGTGGAAAAAGAAGAAGAGGCAGACCACGAACGCAATGGAAACAAGAAGTGAAAGAAGATCTACACATGTTGCAAGTAGAGAGATGGAATGAGATAGAGATGGACAGGAAGAGATGAGCGAAAATTGCCAACCAAGCTATGGGCCTTCTAGGCCTGTAGTGCTTTATTTATATATATATAATACGTATAGTTGGTATAGAAAGTTTTGTTTATAAAGCAAGTGTTTTAGTTTTTCAAAAATGTGAGTGAGATAAAATTTTTACGTCGTTCATAAGCTTGTTTACCTCACTAGTGAACTATAATTATGCTATTTTAGTTATTTAAAATCATAATAGTTATTGCCGTATTGGAAAAACATCTCAAAGTAAAATATCTAATACATTTCATCAACTACATTCATTACATATTATTTAATATGAGATAAAAATTTTAATATAATGTCATACACTAAACTTTTGGTATCTTTTCCGCTGATTAACGAGGAGTGATTAAATTTTTTGTCTTTTATAATATAAATTGTAGAATTCCTAGTTGCTCTTTTAGGTAACACTTGATAGAGCTTTATGGCATTCTTAAAAAAAATATTAAAATTAATATAGATATATGTGCCAAGTGCCAGTCCGGCATCGTCGTAAAAAATTAATTCATTACCTTAACTGTAGCTACTTGGTCGTTGGGAGCAACAATTAACTGAACGGGAAAATTTATGTTTGATAAATGGTATTCTGGAGGATGAGACGACCCATATTTTATGAAATTTTCCTTAGAACCATAATCAAATTGTTCAAATTTTCCCGACTCCATCATTTGAAAATAATGGCACAGTAACTTTGGGGAAGTTACGTCTGTACGCAATGTAATTGGTAAAGTTTCCTAAAAGTTAAAAATATAAGAAAACGAAAAATCTGTTATGCTGTTCACTCACAGGAACCAATTGTTCGTAATTAAAACCTTCAACAAACATTTGGAGAGTTGCACATAGTTCTACTTGAAAGGGATACGAAAAACATTGTTTTTTCAAAATTGATTTAACCGCAATGGAATTTTTCATCAACTAAAAATATGTCCAATAATTAATTTTAAGATTGCGAATGCAGATTTACTTTTAAAATTTGATATGCTGGTTTGGCGTACAGTTGAAACCAAATGTTATGAACGAATACTGCAGGTGCTAACGCAATAAAATACTTTATATTTTTGGCAGCAAGTTTCGGCCGGAGTGAACCATATACAAAAGCAGCTGTATTACCCATAGAATAACCAATATAAATGATTCTTTGCTGGGTTACTTTTTTTACCAGATCAATTTGGGCTGATAAGTCATAAAGTCCGTGCTCGTGAAAACTGAAGTTCCAGAACTTATCATCCGTACTGTTCAATATTTGATGCTGCAAAGAATATTTATTTCCCCTAAAATTTCCCAGCCAAACATCGTAACCAGCGTCCGCAAGATAAAAACCTGAGAAATCAAAATCAATCTCAATGGCGAGATTAAATTTTTTTAGTTACCTAAAGAGTTTTCGCCTAGGTTTACAAAACATTCGCTGTTTAGGTTGAATCCATGTTCCAATAATACTGGTGTTTTGATAATTCCATCTGGTGAACTGTTTTTTGGATATGGAATTCTAAAAATTGTCAAAATATAACCATCATCTGTTGTTACTTTGTGTGTTTCTACTGGGTAGCCATGCCTTGTGATTATTTCGGCCTGAAATTATAATAATTGTAGAATTTAAATTAGGAAATCAAATTTGATTTTTGATTTACTAATAATTATTATTCCAGGTTTGCCTGATGAGAATCCGAAATTCGAAACCTATGAATTCACGTGTCGCAAACCAATTTATTAAACTAATTTGCATAATGAAAAAAAAATCTAAACTTAACATTACAATATTTAAAAAATAATCGTTTGTTGATTGTTTTGAAAAATTGTAAAACAATAAAATTATACATTGTAAAAAAATAAACTAGTAATAAGAAAACGTAGGTTAATCCCAACCCCACGAAAAAGTTCAGCATAAGATTTTAATTATTAACAACAAAAGAAAAATTACTTACAGTCGATAATTCACCATCAGGATTGTAATAACAATTTTTATTTTGGTCGAGATTTGTATAATAATCCGAAAATGATTTGCAAACATTATTGTGGTATGAAGAAGCTAAAAATATATTACTAAAAATTATTGCCAAAATTTTAAAATAATACATGGTTGTTTTAAGTAATAATAGTGATGGCACTCTGATGCTTTACCTTATAATCAAAATTTTATTCCAAGAAAACTAAAGTGTAAAATATGTAGTTGATTTATAATTTATTATTATTCTTACTTGTTTCCAGCCGGTTGACCTTATAAATACAATAAAGTTGGTTGGCCTCACTCAGCGATTCATAAATATTCACAGTTCCGATGCTATACATTTTTTACAGGTCTAGCTTCCGTATTGGTTAGATCGACAAAAAATCAAAAACTTGAAAGTGCATGTTGACTTTTAAATTCCGTCCTGACCAGAATTTCTAAAATCATTCGAATAATATTAAGTACAATTATTTAAAATTTATTAACTCCGAGATATCAAGTAACCAACACCGAGAGAAATGGTTTTTTTGTGAAACCCAACATTAGTCTTCAGATTCTATTGCAGCTTCCTGACTAGTAAAACCGGAATTGAGATTTAGAATATGGAAAACTATTGAGTGGAATTACTTTTTGGAACGAAGTTCTTTATCGTTTGCACTTGAGGGGGGTGGGGAGTAGCCGAAAAAAAATTTAAGAAATATTCTATCGACACTTGTACAGCCATACATGCATGCATGACGTGTTGCAGATACATTTGCTATCTTTTTATACTTACAGCGCATTACTAAGATTCAATGTACTGATTAAGTTTATAATATCTAATAATTAAATATAAAATGTTTATTTTCATAACTTTAAACAAAATTATTAATTTCTCTCAAATTTTATTAATTTATTTCTTTTTTTTCCATTTTTTTTTAGGGGTAGATCATTGCAATACAGAGAAGTACATATTACATCTAGTTAAAATATACTATACATGTAAAAATAAAAATAAAATACAAATTACCCTTGGTAAGTTCAAAATAAGCAAATTTTATTTAAATATATTGATGTATACAATATAAGTATTATATGAAGGCAACTTTCGCTCATTTAAATGTGCATATTTTAAGAAAAATTAAAAAGCCAAATTTGTTAGATAACTGAAATTAGGGGTTTAAAATAATTATTGCCGACTAGTTTTGAGATATTAATCCCATTCTCAAGGCAAATTACAAAAAGGTTAGTGAAAAAAGCAGGAAGACATTATTTTCATAATCAAATCTCTGACAAAAAATATAACATCTAATTTTGTTTTGAAAGATAGAAGGTTAAAAGCAACATACTATAAGACAATGAACTTACAGTTCAACAATTCCGTCTTGTATGAGCATTTTCGTGACATCAACGAAACGGGTTCAAGTTTGGTTGCTGAGAAAAGAAGAGCCATCGATCTGAAATTCAACAATTTGAAGAGGAAAAAACAAGAGGGGGAGCACGAGGATGTGTGAAAGGGGTGAAGAATTTATCGACCGTAACCTTCGCTAGAAGGGAGACGGAGTTACTCAATAAAGGTTTAAAATTTGCCCCAAAGGAGGATAGGTTAGAGAACTTACAACTACTGTGTAAGAAGTAAAAGTGAATAAAATTAAGAGAGAAGAAATTAGAAGTCGTTGAAAAACAATTTAAAAGAAGAACAGAGACATATGGAAACAACCAAATACAAAGACTACAAGAGAAAAAATCTGAAATGTAGAGTGAGGAGTCAGAAGTTCCCGAATTATTTTTTCCTTTTGACAGTCAGGAGCTTTTAAAAAACTTGAAAATATGCTCTTAATACTTCAAAAGAAGCGTTTAAATACGCACAAAAAAAATATTTTACGTCTCAAAATGCGGGATTGTAAATGTAACTGTGGTTACAGCGAGAATACATCCTTAGAAATAAAATAATAACAAAATATTTTTTATTTTTTATTCTTCTGATTTTTGAAATTTGCTCCTAAACATTCTTTAGCTTTGGGCATTTTTAATGGTCAAATGTAAAATAAAATTCAATAGATATTTTGAAATACGATGTTTCAAGGAATATTTTTGAAGTAAAACTTTTTGACGATGAGGTTCATTTCGGTTTCTGAATATTTTATTTATTTACTTTCTATTATTCTTTACCGGTAAAGTTGAAAATGATAGTCAACTACCGTCCCTACCTAATGTTTCTATTTTTTCTATTTGATTTCTACCAATATTATTCTTTCATTTACAAATCTGTTGTTTAATCGCTTCTGTTGCTCTGTTCTTATTTGAACTATGAACTTTTGTTTTTTTCTTGGTTTCGATTATTTCTAGTTCAAATTGGCTTGTTTAATTTCTTTTGTTAACTCAATTTCTTTTCCATTTATGCTTGTTATGTTACATGTTTTCATTTTTATATACTTCATCATTGTTTCATATTGCAGGCTAATTTTTTTAAAATTATTTTATCATTTTCTCTATACTGATTTTCGTATTTCATTGTTCCATATTCATTGCCCAAGTCGTCTTTATGGTTGTATCTCATGATCGTTTACTTTATCTTATTCAATTTATTACAATTTTTTGATCATTTACTTTCACTCGATTGCCTCTTTCTTTCTTGGCCAGCTTCCGTAATTTTCTTTGAATTAGTTTTCCTTCAATTATTGTTAAACCGTAATCTTGCGATTTTTCAGTTAATTGTTTCTTTTCATTATTTCTTGTTTTATAATAATAATAATAATCTTAAAAATTACATAAAGAATTTGGTGAAATTTTTTTAATATGGTCAGACCAAAGAATATATTGCGATGACTTAGTGATGATTTAGTAGCGGCAATTTATTTTGTTGAGCATGAGACTCTTTTTTAACAAATTTTGAACAATCCAAAAATTAAAAATTTACTTCAAATAAATTTACCAATGTAAATGGAATGATAAAATGTGCGCAGCAATCGGACCAGATGCGACGATGTCCACACAAATTTCACAACTGCGTTGAAATTTAACTTTGCAAATATTAAAAACTTAATTGGTGTGTGTTCGTACTGCAAGGCACTAAAAATGCAGAAGTTGGCAAATTGTTTAATTCGAGCATTTTACAATTTGGTTAGCAAAAAATATCAGACAATATAAATTTAGCTTGAATCCAGCATGCTTAAAATCATAATTACCAAAATCGACAATTGCAAAATCTTACTAAATAATCAAAGTTTTCATTATTATCGAAGTACAAACAATCTCAATAAATTCGAACTTAACCTGGTCACACACAACTTGGCCCATGCCAAAACGGAAATTTAAACCGCAACACTAAACAAACAATTCACTTCCAATTTCACCAAGGACCGTTCCTTCTGGTGTTGTTCCAAATTTAACTAATGTACAGATGTTCGACATTCGAGCTACCTTCGGATATTGTAAGCAGTTACCAATTCTGATACTGATTTTCCAAATTAATACATTGACCCAAATTTGTTACGTGATCTGGCATTTACAATTGCGCGCCTATCAAATAATGCTGTTTGTTGATTTCGGACCATATTTAAATTTTGCCAGTTATCTACGTTATGACTGCACTGTTGACTCAACAAAGTTATAACAACAGCACGCTCGCCCAAAATACCATAAAGCCACATACTATACAATTTTGTTCAGATTGTTGTTTTGACATAGCAGTACCGCTCTAGAAATCCGAAATGATCATGTTCATCACGTTAAAATTTAAGGATGGTTCGTAAAATAAATTCCATCGAATTTGGTTGAATTCCGACCCGTAATCAACGAATTTACTTAAGCCATTTTCAGAAGGGCGCGTAGGCTTTGTTACCATTTCGTGTATTGTATTCTTTATCAATCGCTCGACCCTCTAAGACGCTGACAGGCAAGTCCCACGCAACATTTACGGAACGTACATATAAGCATGATAATATTATCGAAGTTACTGAAAGGTAGGTAAAGCCCCACGCGGGCTTGACGGAAACTGATTTAGCAAAACAAACTATTAATCAAATTGCTGAAAAGGCGAAGACCCACACGGTCGTATCGAACAAAATAATTTATAATTAGTTCTTATTGCGGATGCTAATATGTTTATTATGGAATTTTCTAATGAATAACAAATTCATGTTGCGCCAATTTATAGGCGTAACAAGATTTCCTTATGAAAAAGTTGAAGAGACAAATCTATAATATTTCTAAGATTTATAAATTTCCTAGCAATTACCCTTTTAGCAATTAAATACGCCTAGAAACGCTTACGACTAAGTCAGTACATCTAAAACTTTTACATCTAAGTAACTTACGTCTAGGTCTTCTCAGCTAATAAATTTTACAACGCCTAATGTATTTATGCAGAAAATTTTCAAATTAAAAGTTAGGCGCAAAAGTAACACCCCGGGGTCCCAAAAAGACCCAAATTTAAAAAAAACGTTAAAAATGAAGTTTTCAAGTCATTTTCTTGTTATAATTTCTAAAAGCCTCCTCCTTACAATAAAGAGATCATGACGTAATACCCCTTGAATATTACACCGAAGTTTCGACAATAGTCGAAAATGGGTTAGCTCATTTATACATAACCAACACGATTGCAACAAAACAAAAACATTTTTAATTTCTCAATATAAAGTGGAAAAACAAATTACTGGGCAAATAATGCATTTTATTTATTTATTTCTACAGTACAATAATTGAAAATTACAACACTAGTGCAAGAAAGTAGCTAATAGTTGTATTAATATATGTATGTATTAATACCTTCAGACAAAATTTGGACTACATTTTGATATTCAGGATTACAACAAAATAAATTGCAGTGCTGTGGATATATAAGTGATTATAGTACCTGCAATCTATAAAAGAAAATTAAGAAATTAAAAGCAATAATTTTTATTGAACTTACTCCTCCGTATAGAAATAAATTTATTATAATTATATCAGACGCATTGAATACCAACTTTTCTGAAATCAATATTGCAATATACTGTTCAATCTAAAATGGAAAAAACTTAGGATACTTTAGTATTTGTATATGATATAACAATCTTCAACCTGAGTGGCTTCTTCTTGATCCAATTTATTGATCGGATATTTGTACAAAAACGACAGCATGTCTTCATGCTAAATCATTTAAAAAATTAAAACCTAATCTTCAGGACTTTCAAAATCAGAATAATTTGCATTAATCTGACTAAAATGTTTCATACTCAAGCAAATTAGATTTTTAAATTGGGGAGGGGGGGGGGGAGACACTAACAAGAGAAAAAGTGACTTATAATATGGTACATAAAAGTATTCAGAGTTTTCAACTGAGAACTCCATAAAGCATCTGTTACAAAAACATGTCTAGGAATTTTATTCGACTAACAGTTATTTGACTGCATTTGTTTGACTTAAAATTTATGCGATTGACCAGTCGTTCAACTTGAAATTTTTTTTTTAATTCAATTAGCGGGGGAGGGAGTGAAATTTAATAATCATTTATATACTTACAAGCTTTCCTGTGTATGATGTACACCAAAAAGCCCCCAACATTAATATAGTCGAAAGAAGTAACTCGAAATTTAGTAAAGAAACAGGCCAAGTGAATAAGTCGTTTATATTTTTCATTATTAGTAAAACAAGAAAAACTGTTTGGCATACTTGCATGAAGATTATAAAAATCACCCAGATTAAAATACTTGGATTTAGGAATGCGTTAAATAATTTAAAAATAAAATTTATTTTTAATTGCAGTTGAGTGTAGGAGGCAATAGAATTTGCAATATTAAATTTAACAAATTTATTGTTAATGATTTTTAAGCGTCTGCACACACAATAAACCGAAAAATTTAAATTCCCAATTAATTCTCGTTTTAAATGAAACTGATACGCTTTTAAAGCACTATCTAAAAATTGAACCAATTGATGGACTATTATAGAAAAAAAGCCTGCCATAAAGAGACAAGTAATTAATCCAATTTTTTCAAAATAATTTAAAGTCGAATTATTAGTCAGTGTGGTCAAAGCAATAGTAACAAAGAATGTAACAAGCCCCAATATCAAAAGACTATGCAATATGCTGCTTTTAATTTTAGCGATTACATTTGACGATAATAATTCAATTGATGTACTCTCCCTGAAATTTTCTAACACATCTTGACAACATTGAAATGCGTACAGTAGCGATTTAAATTGAAAAAATGAAATTATTATAGTTACCTCCGTAGCGATAAATGTAACAAAAAATGGAATTCTATATAAAATAATTTCAATACCCATGCCATTTTTATAATCATGATACAATCTCATGCCGCAAGAAATAGTGGCCAGGAGCAATATTAATATAAAACAAATGCTGAAATACCCGACGTATTTCCTATTGATTGTTCGAAATTTTAACCTATTTGCGTTATGATTGCAAAGTGGCCAAATGTGTGGTATACCTATTACTGAACAAACTTTTAACATAAGACCATGTGAACAAGAAAGACAATTTGAACGAATCATTTTTCAACCTCTAATTGTTATCAATGCTCACTAACAACTAAATTATTATTATAATAATTCTATACTTATTTATTATTTAATTTGTAGTCTATTTATTTAGAAATGTTTCAATATCAAGTTATATTTGATTTATCTATCACAATCAATGACTAATTACAGCTTAGCGGCTAAATCCCATAAATAATTACTATTATATTTATGCTTAATGAATAAATAAACGTAAAAATAATATAAAACAAAATTAAATAAATAAATGATGTATCACATTTTGAAGTATTGAAAGGAAATAAATCTAAAATATCTGTAAAGTTGAACATCTCCCGCGTGGTAGCCAATGATGACAAATATATACTACGCTCAATGATGATAATTCAGCTTTTGATAATAAATCACTAAAACTTGTGATTTAAAAAAAATCAAATTGATGCTTTTTTTAATAAATAGTAAAATATCGTTGAGTAAGAGGTCAGTAAGAACAAAAATATATGCTGTCCGAAGTTTCGGGTTCTTTTATTGACCCATTTTTAATGTTATATATTGTGGTGTTTCAAACATCAATTTTAGTTTTTTGAATTTTTGTTTTGTTAAATTGCTATGAGTTTGTTTGGTTTTGTTGTTTTGTGTAATTGTATATGGGGTTGTAAATAATTTTTAAATTTTCGCGGCAACGCGAGAGTATTGTAAAGTTGGTGACAATTTTTGTAAGAGAGGGGGCTTTTTTGCCGACTTTGAAGCGAGAGCGGACGTGTTTTTCCACGCGCTCTCGTAATTTTTGAATATTTTGACAAATTTTTGAAGTACTTTTGTAAAGTTGTGCGGATTGATTTTTTTGAGTAAATAAATTGAATAATTGATGGTGAGAATTTTTGTTATTTTATTTGTGCGATTTGTCCAAACTGTGGAAAATTTTGGATATTGATAAAATTGATGATTTGGACTGGATGTTGATTGAATTTGGATACTGGATATGTAAAATTTGGATCATAAAATTATTAGGATTTGGAAAATCACAAATTAAAATTTATTATAAAGGCGGAGTGAAATTTGTATGAGGCAGGCAGCTGCGTTGATAACGATAGACTCGCGGTTATCGTTCCATTTATAAAATTCGAAAAATTTATTTAAAAGCAAATTTAATACTTTAATTGGATTTGGAAATTTTTTTTTTTTTATTGAAGATTGAAATATCATTAGATCTAATTTGGAAGTGATACGGAAAAGGAATACGAACTTGAGCTACAAACGAACCCAACCCTGACGAGTCTGGCTCTCCGGCTTGGAGGCCGTTGGAGATAGTTTTGTTTTTTTTTTTTTAAATATCATTACAATATAGATAAAATTAAGGTAAAATGTGACATCTTATAATGAAATTCTGCTTAATTGCAAAATTATCACCACACCTGGAATTGATCTTTTCCAGTAATAATAATTTAGTGGCGATGCCCTGATATGGAAATAAAAACTAGCTCTCCTTTTATATACGGAGGCAAAAGAGCGCTGGTTCAAAATCAAGAAATTCCTTCCTTTCTCATTCTTTGAAATATAATATCGGCTACAACGATTAAACAATACTCGTAGCCACTTGCCTTAATATTTTCACTAGTGACACATAAACCATCAACAAAAATGGCACGGGATGTATCATAGAAATCTAGCACGGAAACAAACAAGCAAGCCAGCAGTGACGTCATTTTCCATCAGAGCAGCCAGCATCGTTGCCATCAAGGCTCTCCGTCATTCAATCCATTAGCAAAGCAAGCGTCGTGTGAGGTAGGCTTTAATCTATAGAACAAACCTTCGTCTATATCTTCTTCATCTAACAAACCTATGTCTTCGTACGGACATCATTTTTAACTTTAATGGTTTTGCTAAATAAATAACTTAATCATACTTTAACTTATAGAACAGATCTATGTCGACGCACATTAAAATCTTTACCTATTCATTTTTGGGATCATTTTTGCCGAATATTGGTATATTATAAACTATTTTTTTCAGTGTAGAATTAGTAGTAAAAATCACGTTCATTCGTATTGATAGGGGAGCTAGAGAAAAATATTTTGGTACTGAGTTTCCCAGTCACCAAACGTGGATAAGATTATTCAGTGAATAATTTATTCTAAATAGCGGATATGTATTTTGCAGGAGGGTTTTCCGATGGATTCAGCTGGAAAATGCTTTTGAAAATTCAATTGTGCTGCACTTTTTCTAGCACTGATGAAAACTGTTATACTGCCAAGTCGCATGCAACATTGATCAGAAAAATATAATCTGGCTGATCTATTTGCTATCTGGTACCTGAAAAACCAAAAAAAATGGTAGCTCTTTTTTTCCATACCTAAAAATTGGTAAGATGATAATTGACATTATAACGATAACTTAGAATAACATCTAGCTGTGATCTGCCATCGCCAAAGTCTTGCCAGACTTGTTTAATGCAGGTCAGAGGTACTCAATAACTTACGTAATGCTGGAGGTGTAACGGTGGAGTTCATACGTGATTGAATGTACATATTATGTACAACCGTAACAAATTCAGGTAATTAGAAAGTAGATTTTAATTTATGGCACAAATCGCCAAACGGTGTTTGTGCCCATCCAAGTCCGTACAAACTGTATTGAGCTCGCACTGCCTTAACTTAAGGAGAGTCTGACGAGACTTTAGTTATTATGAATATCAGTCAGATGTATTTTTTTCGTGGAATTATAAGATTAATTATCATGATAAAAAAATTCAAGACTGAAAATTTTTTTGTATTTTTGTATTGTTTCTAGATCCCGCCAGACACATTCCGCAATTGCATATAATAATGCAACTTATTTGATAATGCAACTATTTTGAACCAGTAGTTTGTATGTGATCTATAGGTAATAATAACATGAGATTTGCACTGGGGAGTTGACGTAACCGAGTCTTTCCTTTATCCATGTAGTCGGTCTTTATTAGGAAATGAGACAATCATATTAGTTAGGGCATTGTGTGCCTGAATTGATGATTTCCCCCCCCCCTCATTTGACCTATTTTAATCGCGGTGGGTGGTTTCTCAAATTGCTACATTATTTGAATTGGGAGACGCGGCAAATTGCGTCCCATGATCAAGGGTACGGGTAAGTTGCGTCACATCGGTATTGTGATCAGAATGGTTAAATGATCTCCTCTTATTCCTTAAGCTGCATAAAGGTACATGGTGTTACAACAAACTATCATTACTAAATTGTTTTTCTATAAATATTTTTCTCTTAATTTTTTTATAGTTATTGCCTTGGTGAAATATTAATTTTTAAATTATTAAAATAAATCCAAGAACTACGTTAAAATGAGCCGCAAGGCTTACTAATCCCGGGTTTGCTTTTTAATCAATTGCAGCCACCTCCGATCAATAAATTCATAAAATACTAAATTTTGAAAATCTGAATTCTGAAAAAGAGAGATCCGCGAGTAGCTACGGATCCGTTTTGTTTAAGTTAGTATTAATTAAAGATATTTTTCTAGCAAAATTGTCTCAAAATATGCATGGGTTATGTAGGTTAGTGTTAGTTTATGATTTTTCTCTATGGGACGTCCATTAATTAGGTAAGGCGTTTAAGGAGGGGGGGATCTAGCAGAATCTTGCCCAATCTCACGTGTAAAATTGTGAGAGAACTAGGTTAAATTAAGTATTGCCTGATTGCACCACCTATCCTTAAAATTTAAATAAAATACTGAGTAAGTAATGCATTTATGTTTATTCAATTCTACACTACAATAATTAAAAATTACAACACCAGTGCAACAGAGCAAAGGATTCGCGATTTACATTAAGTGAATGCCATCACGCAGAAAAACATTAAGTTAATCTAATACGTATGGTTGGTTATAGAAAGTTTAGTTTATAAACCTAGCATTTACATTCCGTTTTTGTGTTATATTTTGTGAATTGTGATTAACTGCAACCGGACCCTGTCCGGATTATCAAAATGTCCGGATTATCGAAAAGAACGAAGAAAAGGTCGTTTTGAGTTCATAACAAAAAAAAAACTTGCTAAAACCGTTAATAATTCACTTTAGTTGTAAAATAATTGGAGTTGATAAGTAAAACCATTAATTAATATGAACTTATAATGTATTTTAATAAAAGAATATTAAAAGACGACCCCGTCCAGCCTGACTCATCAACGTTTTTGTTTGACAAATTATGTTTTTCAACTTTTTTTTTTACCAGAATTAAATCCGGATTATCGACGGTCCGGAGTTTTGACGTCCGGATTATCGACGCTCTACTGTAAGTGAATATGTGAATTATTTTAAGATAAAATAATTGAGAATCAACATCAAAACAACATCAAGTGTACGTAATAGAACTTCCGTGTTCAGACAAAATGTACGTTATAACTGCATTTGCAGGATTACAATAGAATAAATTGCAATGCTGTAGATATATAAGTGATTACAGTACCTGCAATCTAAAAAAACAAATTAAGAAGTTAAAAGCGATACCTTTTATTCAACTTACCGCTGCGTGCAGACCTAAATTTACTATAAGTACGTCAGACGCATTAAATAATAACTTTTTAACAACCAACGTTGCCATATAATGTTCAATCTACAATAAAAAAAAGGTAGTTTCATACTCGTATTTGATTAAGATCTCCAACCTGAATAGCTTCTTCTTGATCCAATTTACTGATGGGATATTTGTACAAAAACGACAGCATATTTTCGTTCTAAAACATTTAAAAAATATAAGCCTGATCTTCAAGACCTCCAGATTCAAAATATTTTGCATTAAACTAAAATCTAAATTATCGTAGAGTCTAAAATGTCTCAGTCTCAGTTAAAGTCGTTCTCGTGGTTTAGGAATAGAGAGGCGGGAGGAATCTTAACAAAATCCAACAAAAGAAAATCTTACATCAAAATTAACAGATTAAACAGGTACAAGTACAAGACATCCAAAACATCGCCGTTTTGCCGTTCTATTCTCGATCCAAATTAATGTTAACAAAAGATTTAAAAAATTTTAAAATTCGAACAGTACGGGTGGTCAAAGTTATAAAGAGGAAAATTTGAGAACGAAGGGCATTAATTAATGGCGAGGGATTTCCATGGCCCTGCAAGTTGTCTTCATCGAAGGACGAAGAACGAAAGAACCAATTTACTTTTGAGTTTGACTTCCAAACAGACTAAAGTCGTGTGGGTCCCTCATAGTCAAGTATTTCTCTTAGTCGCAAAGGACCAATCATACACAATCACCGAAGCGGATGTGTAACTTAGGTTGTAAGTGCCAAATAGTGAATCCGAGGAGGAAAGGTTTTGTAAAGCGGCCGACTGAAGAATATCTCGGAAAGGTTATTAAAAATTTGTGGTTTTCACGTTTTCAAATTGTTTTTATTTTGTTTTATGTTTGTTAAACCTAGTATGAGGTATTCAAGTAATCTTTTAGATTCCGAGGCTTCTTGCAATTATCATCCATCATAGGAGAAAGCAATACTTACAAGCTTTTCTGTTTGCGATGTTAATGAAGCTGAAGCCAATAGAAACACAGCCGTAATAATTAGCTGAGAATTTAGAACAGAAACAGGCCAATCGAATAAGTCGTTGATATTTTTCATCACTAGTAAAATAAGAAAAACTATTTGACAAACTTGCATGAAAGTTATAAAAACCATCCAGATTAAAATACTCGGATTTAGGAATGCGTTAAATAATTTATAAATATAATTTATTTTTAATTGCAGTTGAGTGTACGAAGCAATAGCATTTGCAATGTTAAATTTAACAAATTTATTGTTAATGATTCTTAAGCGTCTACACACACAATGAACCGAAAAATTTAAATTACCAATTAATTCTCGCTTCAAATGGAACTGATACTTTTTTAAAAAGGTTTGGAAAAGTATAGAAAATTGATGCAATATTATAAAAAAAGGCCTGCAATGTAGAGACAAGTCACCAATCCAATTTTTTCAAAATAATTTAAAGTTGAATTTTCAATCACTGTGATCAAAAAAATAGTAGAGGTGAATGTAACAAACCAAAGTATCAATAAACTATACAATATGCCGGTTCTCATTTTAGTGATTACATTTGTCGATAATAATTCAATTGAAGTTTTCTCTCTGAAATCTTCCAACAAATCTTGAGCACATTGAAATCCGTACAGTAGCGTTTGGAATTGAACAAGTGAAATTATTATAGTTATTTCTGTGGCGATAAATTTAAAAAAGAATGAAATTCTATACAGAATCATTTCAATGCTCTTTGCATATTTATAATCATGATACAATCTCATGCCGCAGGAAATGGTGGCCAGGAGCAATACTAATATTATAAAAAAACTGAAATACCGGATATAGTTTCTATTGTATACTCGAAATTTTAACCTATTTGCGCTATGATTGCAAGTTGGCCAAATAAATGCAAAACCTATTACTGAACAAACTTTTAGCAAAAGACCGAATGTACAAGAAAGGCAATTTGAACGAAACATTTTTCAACCTTCAATAAATTGTCGTCAACACTCATAAACAACTATAATATTACTAACAAAATTATTATTTTACTTTTGTGTAGTGTGTGATTTAGAAATGATTAAGATCATAAATTACACTTTATAATCAGAGGCGTAACAATGGGGTCGGCTTCACATGAAAAGTGCCTAAGTGCCAAAATTACTGAAAATGAGATTTTTGTGCCATCTGCTTAATGAAGCCATTCCTTAGCGATCAAAAAAATTAAAATTTAAAAAAAATCAAAGTTCCGAATCCGAAGTTCTGAAAATAGCCGTTTTTAATTAATATTTATTTTCTGTAAATTACGTAATATTTTAACTTAAGGGCCTCCATGTCGGGTATGAACAAGAGCGACCATCAACGCTGTTACGCCACTGATCACAATCGATGACTAATTACAATCTAACAGTTAAGATCCATAAATAATAAATATTATTATAATATACTTAACGAATAAATAAATTGTAAGAAAAAATTTATATATTAATTATTTGTCAACCGACATTTTTAATGTTAACAAAAATATAAATAACTATAGGTAGCTAATTACTGTAAAAAACGACAATAATTATAAAATACACACCTGTGTGTATAATATACATCACTAGTAAATGTAAAAATAGTTTAAGCGTAAAAGCCTTGTAGAGATAACTAAAAATCAAATTTCTGAATACCTTCTACATATATCTAAATTATGAAAAATAGGTACATGATTCGTTCCACCAAATAAAATCACTTTTATGGGGTGACTCCAGCCGATTTTGTTCAAACTTTGTGTATATGTTCTCTACATCTACATTATAAAAAATATTTTCTGCAAATTTTCGCTTTTAATATTCAGCCATTTTAAAGTTATGATTTTTCGAATTTTTGAAATTTTGTGTTTAAATTTTTCATTAATTATTTTAAATATTAAAACTCATTTTCCCAGTTTTTGGATTGAATTTATTATAGAAACAAATAAAAAGTCTATTTTCCAAAGAGTGACTCTGTCTCTTCGCTAGATCAGCTGGTATGTATCTATTTAGTCTACGCACTTCACAGTGGCTGTTTAACAGCCCAGTTGCAAGAGAAATGGGATGAACTGTGAGCCTCTCACAATATTTGGCACTATAGCTTTCGATCTCTTCCCTGATGGAATTAAGCTGTATGTCACGTTGGATAACACTGTTATGTTATCTGTCAACAATCACGCGGAGGACTTTATTCTGAAATCTTTGTGGTATTTCAAGGTTTGAATTTGCTGCAGATCCCCAGAGTTGAATTTCATAAGTCCAGATTGGTTTCAAAATGGCTTTGTAGAGGAACACCTTATTTTCTATAGAAAGTTGGGACTGTCTGCCGATTATCCAATGTGTGATGTGCTTGCGCCAGGTGAGCCGTCTGTTGAGGTGCATTCCGAGATATTCGGCATCTTTAGCTTGTGGAAGCTGACAATCATTGAGCTTAACTGGTGGACAGTTATCTCTTCTCATGGTGAATGTTACATGTACTGACTTAGTCTCATTGGCTTTAATTTGCCATTTTAAAACCAATTTTGGATTTCGGTTAAGTTGGTTTGCAAGTTCTTGGATGCAGTCATCGGCGTAGGTGACAGCTGTAGTAAGTTCTGTTGTTGGCAGGTCATAGGTATCCTATACAATAAGTATAGGATTGGACCCAAAACGCTACCCTGGGGTACACCCAAGTGGATATCATGTAGATCGAAGTGCTCATTCTGATGTTCAACAAGAAAAATTGTATTGCTCAGGTAGGACTTAAGAATTAAATAAAAGGAAGATGGAATGGTTTTCTTTAATTTGTAGAACAGGCCACACTTTGTCAAAGGTTTGGCTGATGTCGAGGAAAACTGCTGAACAGTAACGTTTGTTTTCAGGAACTTAATTGATTTGCTTTACTATCCTGTGTATCTGTTCAATTGTTTGGTGTTGGTTACGGAATCCAAATTGGTAGTCTGGAAATAGTTTTCGTTGTTCTATTATGGGCTTCAGACGATTTAAGAGTAGTTTTTCGAAAATTTTAGGTAGTATAGGAAGCAGGCTGATAGGTCTGTATGATTTTACTTCTTCAGGTTTTCTCCTGGTTTTAGAATCATTATAATTTGCGCCACCTTCTACTGACTGGAGAAGTAATGAAGTCTAAGAATTGCGTTAAATATCTGGAGAATTGCTCTAAAACATTTTTCCATTGCCTCTTGCGGCACTCTTCCAGTGATTAGATCGTATCCCGGGGCATTCATTGGGTCATACCGAAATCTACCGAAATTGTAGCCTATTTAATCAAACTGAGAAATAAATTACTGGGCAAATAATGCAATTATATTTATTCATTTCTATACTACAATAATTGAAAATTGCAACACAAGTGCAAGAAAGTAGCCAAAAGTTGATATAATACCTTCAGACAAAATGTGGGCTATGTTTTTATATTCAGAATTACAACAAAATCAATTGCAGTGCTGAAGATATATAAGTGATTACAGTACCTGCAACCTTTTAAAATAAAATTAAAAAATTAAAGTAATAAATATTGAGCTTACCCCTCCGTATAGCATTAAATTTATTATAATTATAATACCATCTTTTCCGAAATCAACACTGCAATATAATGTTCAATCTAAAATTGAATAATTTAGGATACTTTAATATTTAAATTTGATAACAATCTTCAACCTGAATGGCTTCTTCTTGATCCAATTTATTGATAGGATATTTGTACAAAAACGACAGTATTTCTTCATTCTAAATAAATAATTTGCATTAATCTGATTGAAATGTTTCAGCCTCAGGTAAATTATATTTTGTAATTGGGGGGAGGGGGAGAACTAACAAGAGAAAAGGTAAATTATAATATGGCACAACAATGTAATCAGAGTCTTGACTGAGAACTCCAAAAATTATCTATTACATAAAACATTTCTAGGTATTTTATTCGACTAATAATTATTATAGAGAAATAGTTAGTTTTCGTGTAAAAATAATTTGCTAAAAATGGCACGAGATTTTATTTACCTTAAATCAATATGTACTAGGGTGGTCTGAAAAGTTTTCGACCTCAACATGAACATGGCATCACTTGTCCAAAAAAAATAAGGAATATGTTTGCGCATCCTTTGACAGGTACTCACCAAAATTTCAACCATTTTTGACGCCACGTTATTGTTTGACCATCGCTTGAGTGAGTCAATGCGAGTGCTTTTGTGAAATTGGAAAAAATTCAGTATCGAACTGTCATTCAATATTTGGTTTTGAAAGGCTTACCCTTATGAAAATCTAAGACGAATTGGACACTGTGTACGGGGACTCTGTACCATCATTTACCACCGCGAAATATTGAGCAACTGAATTTAAACGTGGGTTCACTAGCTTGGGAGACGATGAACGTTCGGGACGTCTAAAAACATCAGCCACTGATGATAACATCGCTCAAGTTTACCAAATGGTGCTAAACAACCTTGAATTAAAGTTAGGGAGATAGCAGAGGCTATGAGTATGTCCAAGAATGTAGTTGTCACGTAATAAATCAATATTTAGGAATTTGAAAGCTGCCCGCGCGTTGGGTGCCGCGTTTGCTCACTTTTTGGACCAAAACCGTGTTCAAATGAACATTTTCAAAGTTGTGTTAACCCAGTTTAGGCTCAATAAATCAGAATTTTGACGCCGCTTAACTACTGTAGATGAAACTAAGATACACCGTTATACTCCAGAAACAAAAATACAGCCAAAACAGTGGACTTCAAAGAGGGAATTGGCTCCAAAAATGGCAAATACTGTTCCTTCGGCGGAGCAGTACGCCGAGTACTATTTGGACGGGTTAAAAATATTGGAGCGTCGCTGGGGTAAGTATATAGACTTAAAAGAAGATTATAAAAAAAAATAAAAAAAAATTTAAAAAAAAATTACTTGCTTCTAGGTTAGGTCGGATACTTTTCAGACCACCCTCGTATGTTTATGTTTACTATTTTTAAAAAAATTTTTATTATATGTAGGTAGTATTAAAATATTGAAACCACAAAATTCTGTGTTTATTTACCCCATTGGTTTACATTCATCTAATACGTTTGTATTGACCTGATAAGTATAAGCACAATTACACGTGAATCACGTGTAAATTGAATGATAATTCGATTTAATTAAAATGTAAATTTTCAGTGAATTTTATGTGAACTAACTGTACAGTGACGGGATATTTCTTAATGGCTTACGATGATCAGATGGCATTTGAGTTATGAAAACGCGATTGACTGTCAAAAATTAGCTTGCTAATATACAGTAAAATTTCGCTATATCTAGAGTTAATTAACTATTATTAAATGTTACAAATGGAGGAAATGTTCAATGAAGTGACAATTCACTGACATGATTTTCTCAGGTTAATTACAGTGAGCAATTTTCAAAAATACACTGTAATTTCATTGTTATTGTATGATATATTGATTGTATGTTAACCGTCAATTTATGGCTCAATCATCGCGAACTTGTTGCTTTCTTACCGTGGTGACTAAACGGTAAGGGATACTTGTTAAATTTTATGAAACAAACTTGATTAAATTATAATATGAAATAGTTACTGCACTGGAATATTTTATAGTTAAACAATTCCAATCTGTTGACAACAAAGAATTTTGCAAATCAACATTTTTATGCTTTGAATTGATCTATGCGTGCATCACAACGAAAGTGTTCTCTTGATGCACCTCTTGCAAAATTATAAATTAATATCTCAGTGTTTTCTGGTCTTTACAAGTGATAAATGATCTTTATTATTTTGTAAAATATTATCTTAAGTTGTGTTTAAACCTAAATTGTGAAATTCAAGAAACTGTTGGTGACCCATTAGTAAAATTTCTGGATGCCAGAGGATTTTTCAATTTATTTCAGACGTTCATAGGTAAGTAACAATAAGTCAATTAAGACTGTTGTTTAAAAATGAAAAATTTGGATTAAAAATTGAGTTCCGACACTATTTCAACAAGTGGAAAAGTAATAATGTAAGTTAAAGATTTTCTGTATTATTAGAGTTTATATTATAACCGTTTCAGAATATTCCCAATCTTACATTTTATACTGAGCCCAGCGTACACAAATTATTGGTTAATCCAAACCGATAAAGAAGGATCTTCATCGCTTTGATTAAACAAAGGTGTATTTTTTTATTAATTAGTGTAAATTACTGTTTTCTACAGATAGAACTAGATTTAAAAAAATATTTCATTTCATTAAGAACAAACATAATGTATTACCTGAAATATTTAAATTCTGGAAGTAATTCAGAAGGTATTTAATAAAAAGGAATTTCTATAATGTTTTAAAAATGTATGCGATTTTCGTATTTTATAGCTGTTGTACATTATAATACTTTTTTTTAATTTTAATAATTAATTTGGTTTATTCATGATAGTTTTTAATTAATAAAAATATTACCTATGTATTTAAATGGCATATTTTTATTTCTGTATTTCTAGACAAAATTTAATGAATACCAGTCCATAGTTTTCTGTAAATCTGTCTTTTTTTTCGCTAAAAAAATTATGATGCAAATATACAATATAAAAGCGTTATATTGTATTTGTGTTTAGATTTGGTAAACGAAAGAATATAGTTTTGCAAAAAAACTGTAGAATGGTGTACCAAACCCACCTATAGTAGAAATATTAAAAAACATGAAGTGTCAACCAACTATGCAAATAGTTATATTACCAGCCGATAGTAGCTAAACAATAATTATAGTTAGCAAACTAAATAAAAAGATTATTAAACATATTATATAGTCAATCTACCATAAAAAAGGTTATTGAAGTAGGAAAATAGTACGGTGACATATTTAAGTTGTGGAATAACAATTTTGTAGTTAAATCAAACTTTAATATGTATGGAAATTGATATCCTAAGATATGGATAAGGTATAACTATTTTTTTGTAGTTGAATTAAACAGAAAGAGTTAATGGTTCATTATCATATGCTGTTTTTAGTTGATTTTACCAACGTTTTTCTTTGAGTGCATGCCGCAGGAAATTGTGGCTAGGAGCAATACCGATGTAAAAATAATGCTGAAATACCTGATGTATTTTCTATTTGTTGTTCGAAATTTTAACCTATTTGCGCTATGATTGCAAATTGGCCAAATAAATACTAAACCTATTGCTGAACAAAATTTTAGCAAAAGACCATGTGAACAAGAAAGACAATTCAAACGAATCATTTTTCAACCTCTAATTGTTGTCAATGCTCACTAACAACTAAATTATTATTAATAAATATACTTAAGTATTTATTATTTAATTTGTAGTCTATGTATTTAGAAATGTTTCAAAATGAAGTTATATTTGATTTATTTATCACAATCAATGACTAATTACAGCTTAGCGGTTAAACCATAAATAATTAATATTATATACTTAATGAATAAATATATGTAAAAATAATATAAAATAATATAAAACAAAATGAAATAAATAGATGATGTAATTATTATAGTCTTTTTTTTAACGTTGGAGAGGTGGAAATCCTCATGGACACCACCCGAGGGTGGTAGTGTTAGACTCTTACCGACTAAAACCCCTTCCCATTTAAGTTGAATGCAGGAGCGTGGTATCAGTCTTTCGACATTTCTTCTCCGTTCCCGCAGATTTGACGACAAATTGAAGTTCTTGTGTGTTTTTCTTATTTGGTGTTTTGTTTTCTGCCTTTTCCGGACTTTTCTCTTTATCGTCTTATGTCATTATGTTACTGTTCCTCTCTCTCTTCTTTCTCTTTCTTGGACAAGATGTCTCTCATTAAGGCCGTTATTTCTATTCACTTTTGCTGGCTCTCCAGCATCTGGGGTATCAGAGAGTTTCTTGAGTTAAGGTATCTCCCAATGTTTCGTAAGCCTTTTGACTCAAATCTGTCCAGTTTATACATGCAAACATAGTATGTACTATACCGACACTCGGGTGAATCTCTCAGGCCCATTCTGCTCAGATTGCTGTTAAAGCAGCCATGTCCCGAGAAAATCAGTATCGTGTGGAAATCCATCTCCCCATGATCCCTATCTGGCCATGCTTCTAGTGTGGGAATCTGAACGTGGGTCTTGCCAAAGCTTTGGCAGTTCCTCTGTCACTTTATGCTTTTCTTCTTTTTTGTAGGTTTTCCATCGACCAAGGCCTGTGGGTCTATAGGAGTGCATCCAGCGATGACGAGTATAGCAGCCTCCGAGATAGTTCTATATGCGCTCACCGTTCTAATAGTAGCCCTTCGTTGAATTTTGGACAAAATACTTTGATAGGACCCATATCGCATTGCTTCGTGCCACACCGGAGCCCCATACAACAGTATCGAGTGCGTCATGGAGTTCAGGAGTCTTATGCTCAGGAACATAAGTTTTTGCAGGGCAGTTTGAGTTTTCATTGTCTTATTTGCGGCCTTTAGCAGGTGTTGTTTGTACGCCAGGTAACTGTCCAATGTGACGCCGAGACTCACCAGAGTATCTCTTGGGGTGATGACATCTCCATTCAGCTTAAAATGGATATTATTTATCTTCTTCTGTCTTGTATTCTCTGGCACTATCCGGAGGCGATGGTTCTTCATTCAGGCATTTAGGGTCGACAAAGCTTTATTAATTTTGTCTGAAAGATCTTGTTCCATTTTGGTCGCAATGATAGCTGTGACGTCATCCGCGTACGCCACCAGAGAAACCCCTTCAGGCATTCCCAGTCTCGGCACTTGTGGTAGGAGATCTTCCATACAGGTGGCCCGAGGATCGACCCCTGTGCAACTCGGCCGGTTATGGTTTTGACCGTTTGTACCTCCCCCTCGTCTACTTGCAGAGTTCTGTTAGAGAGGTAGTCCGCTAGCACATTGTATAGGTAGTTGTTTATCCCTCTATCTTTCAGGGCTTGGAGGATGTCTTCCCACCTGATAGAATTGAACGCGTTTTTAACGTCAATTGTGACTACCGCAACGTATTTTCTCTCCCTTGCTTGCTTTATTGTGTTTGTTATGGTTTCAAGGGCGTTTGTTGTGGAGAACCCCTTCCTAAAACCAAATTGATTTGGGGCCAGTCTTCCAGTTTTTTCGACTTCCTCGTGCAGGCTCTTCACCAAGAGCCTCTCATACAATTTCCCCATATCGTCAAGGAGACATATAGGCCTATATGAATTTGGGAGGTGTAGGGGTTTATCCCATTTTCTTAGCAGCACGGGTTTGGCTTTTTTACATATCTCCGGGTATTTTTCCAACTGGAGGTAGCGATGGAACCCTCGGAGCACTTCTTTTGGGCACCTCTATCGCAGGTACCTTGAGGCCAGGTGCCCTACTTGTGGGCATTTTTTGCAGCGCTATCTGCAGCTCTGATTGGATGAGTAATAGTATTTCTTCCGTCTGGACGGGCTTCTTGATTATACTCTTAACCTCTTGTGTAGGTAACAACGTGTCCACAATCTCTTTGATCCTATCCGGGATCATGCCCGGGGTGGCTCGGCGGCCCAGCCTTCTCGTGACGATTCGATAGCCCATTTCCTACACATCTTGGTCTACTTCGCCTACGATTTTTTCCCATTGTTTATTCTTCCCAATGTCTCGAAAGGGGTCGTAAACTGGTCAAGTGCAGCCTTAAGTCTTGATTCTAGTTTTATGGACCAGTGGAGTAATTTCTTGCTCTGGGAGGGCGCTCACTAATACATTATACAAGGCCCTCACGGTATATCTCGTTTCCAGCATCTATTATTTTCCCACTTCTCAGTTCTCTCTTCAGTTTGAGAGTGACTTCTTCTGCTTCCTGATCCGCCTTAAGTTTTATAATAACCGCCTCTGGCCTTTTGTCTTTATTTATCTTGTTTCTGCTTTCGGTCGTTGCGGTGTCTGGGGGTTTGTTCCCTGTTGATGCTAATGCATTGATTCTCGCAGCTTCTGCTTTCTTTATTTCTTTAGCTAGGACTTTCCTTACTCTGGCCCGCTTGGGAGGACTGATGAACCCATTCTCGTCCTCTCTCCCCGCTTCTCTCGATCTTGTAGGGGAGTTTGGCACCTTGAGTAATCTATTGGGATGTAGTAATCTATTGGGAGGGATGTATTGGAAATTATTATAATTATTATATTGGAAATTAGCTTGTCTTACTGAAAATAGTGAATAGTGGATAAAAAGTAAAGAATAAAACAGCAAAAGGTGCAGAGAAGTAAAGCGATAGTAATTCAGAAGCACACCCAACTAGCACAATTAGTCGCCGGAACGTAGCAGTGACTACTATAGGGAACCGCGAAGTCGTCGCTACTGGAGATGGGCACGTAATAGGCACGTGCCTATTACGTGCCTGCTACCAAAATGGGGAACACTTTTGTGGTAACCATAACGTCCCGGGGTCGTTCCGGCGACTTCTACCGCTACGTTCCAATAACGTCACCGTTACGTCGCGAGGACCACCCGGGGTGGTAACTACGACTTGATTGGGAACTACACATTTTATTTAGGGTTTTGGTTTTGTACCTGCTTTTTTCATTGTCGTAAAACTTCTTTTGTAAAACTTATATTTCTTACCTTCATGATCCTTGTCTATTTCTTTAACAGATAAACAAGATGGAATATTTAGAAGTACCTAAATATTATACTACGTATGGAAATACTATAAGAGAATATAAAATTACATTATTTTTCCATGGATAGGGTGATAAAATTGAAACGAATGCAAGTTTATTGTGAAATATATTAATTGTACATCGAAATTTGACCGTGCGCCATTGAAATTCGTATTTTTTTAATTAAATTATTTTATTTCAAATATTTGTCAATTAACAATCTGACACCGGTATACATAGTAACAATTTGATTATTATTCTTTGGGTCTTAAATGCATTTTTTATTCATTAATTTATTATATTTAATGCAAAAATTATGTTAAATTAGTATTTTTGTTCGTTATTCTGATTCAAGGTTCATATTTTACAATAATGGCTGCCATCAATAATATATAAAAATGGAGTGTAATTGAAAAAATAACTTTAAAGTCGTCATCACCCAAAACTGTGACCTTAAAGTAGCGACTAACTTGACTCTAGTGACGAGATGGTCGTCATCACCCAAAACTGTGACCTTAAAGTAGTGACTACCTTGACTAGTGACGAAGTGGTCGCCGCACTGCAAAATTATAACTTTAAAGTTATTGTTACTGCAAAGTCTTGAATGCGACTTTAAAGTAACCGTCATTATGATGGTAGGGTAAGCTTTACAACGCAAACAAAACCCTACTATACCGATATAACTGTACAAAAGTTTCTGTTGAAACTGCGCGGTTGCATTGCAAATTGATTTATTTATTTAAAAGAAAATATTTCATATTAATGGAAATATGATTAGAACCAATTTCAAAAACATTATTATATGTTTATTTTATTATTTTAATTATTAAATATTATTTTATAGACATCGAATAATACGGGACAGTGACGGCGCCAGGGGTGGACTAGAGTGGGCACTTACCCACCCTGTTATAATATAATCTAAAGCTATATTTGATAGCGATATAAGTTGTGAGATAAAAGGTGACAACAAAAACAGGGGGGGTATATTATTGAAAATTATATATTATTTTATAGGCACCAAATACGAAATGATTCAGGTCTTGGAGTCCTACTGAGAATTATCGTATGAATGCCCCCCCCCCCAAATATTAAAAAATATAATTTTTCTAAAACTTGAAATACAAATTGGTACTAGAAGGGGGGGTGTAAAAATACATATAATGTAAAGTTATATTTGACAATTATTTATTTAAATATTTAAAAGTCCTGATCGATTTTTAAATTCTGATTGAATTAATGAATTAATTTAGGTCAAAAAATTAATTATTAATTAAATTAATAAAAAAAAAACGAAAACTATTTCATCTATCTTATCTTACGCGTGGTGTTATGGTTATATGGTTTACCTACTTTTATACTGAAAATAATATAATTTTTATGATTGGTATAAACCGGGACCAGTAGGCACTAATTAGTAAAATTTACCTATTGGTGAATTTTAGAAGGTAATATTCACCAAGTAGTAGCCGTTCATAGGTAGCGGGAATGCCATTTACATTAATAAATATTACTTACAAGTTCCACGACTTCAAAGTATTGGTCAAGGTCCCCAGGATGTCGCGGCGACTACCAATGCTACTTAAAAGTGGTGGTAACTTTGAAGTCGCTGTTTAGTAATCTAAGTTAGTCACCGTTACTACCATTTGCCACCACTAAGTTGCGAAAACTTTAAGGTCGTCGAGTAGGTAATTACGACGTCCCCACTACCAGTCAAGTTACTTCGAAGTAATGTAACTTCAAAGTAATCACCATTGGTAACAATTACGTAGCAGCGACTAAAATTTCTCCAATTAAGTAATTTATACATCAAAGTCGTACATTTAGTAGCAGTTACGTAATAGTTACTCAATAAAGGTCCCCGTCTCAGTTGCTGCTACTTTGGTGCTAGTTGGGCAGGGTGTTGAATCAGAGGTGAAAACCCAATCAAGTGAGTAAATTGATTGAATTTGTAAAGATAGGAAAGCTAGGTACAAGAATCTTACAAGACGAAGGTTTCCGAGGTGTTAACCGAACCCAGTCCTGAACGCGGAAAGTATAAACTTCACTGTAGTATAGGCAACACAACAAACACAGTAAAGAAGGGAGAAACCATTCAAAACAACATAAGAGTGAGAAACCATTAGAGACAACATAAGAGTGAGTAACCATTCAAAACAACATAAGAGTGAGAAATCATTCAAGACAACATAAGAGTGATGAACCATTCAAGACAACATAGGAGTGAGAAACCATTTGCAGTGAATAGAAGAGGAAGTTTATACAATGAGTGATAAAAAGAAAGAAACCATAACGGACAACTATGAGAGTGAAGGGTCAACAACAGATGAAAATAGCAAGAAGAGAAGGATCGATTACGATATTTTTAAAATGAGTAAGAAAGTACAAAGATCACCAGTGAAGAAGTGAAATATACTAAGCGATGGAGATGAAAGAGGAAGTAACCCGCAAGAAGGAAATTCAAGAATGAAAGAAAAATTAGACCGACTTACAAACATGGTTGCAAAATTCATGTCAGATATCGTCGGCCTAATATGAAAAATGCAAAAGTCCATATTTACCGAATTTGGGATTTTTGCTGAATATGATATAATGGTATAATTATCCTAGACTCAGTATATACTTTTAATTAAATCAATAAAACCCGCTAAATAGTTTTGAATTCACTAAAATTTCATTTTCACCCGTAAATCAGTTTTTTGCTTCCCCTGTAAAATTGTTGATTTTGGACTTATGAATTTTACATATTAGGCCGACGATATGCAGGAAAGCATTGGAATGATCAAACAAGAGGTTGGCGAGTTGAGAAAAGAAATTGCAAATGCCAAATTCGAAACGTAGAAGACAAAGGAGGACTTGCAAGAAGTAAAAATGGAAAACGAACAGAATATAGGAGCAGCGGGAGAAAAAATGGAAAGGCTGAAATCGAGAAACATAGAGCAGGAATGTCAAATGGAAAGGATCGAGAGAGAAAGAATAAGAAACAACTTGATTATTACAGGAATTACTGTGGATGAAAAGGAACCGGATAAAATAAGAATGGCAAAATGAGAATGAGAATGAGAATAGGAAAGTAAAGCAAAGGAAAAGAAAAGAATCTAAGATGTGGAAGATTGGCACGTGGAACGTCAAATCAATGCTGGGGAAGGACAAGATGCAAGAGACAGCAAGAGAACTAAAGAGGTACGGAGTCAACATAGCAGCAATACAGGAGATAAGATGGGGGGGGGGGGTAATGGTGAGGTAAACGCCGGTGAATACGTATTATTGTACTCAGGAGAAGAGAAACAAGGAACAAAGGTTGTGGGTTACTTCGTAAGAAACGATATGAAGAGAAACATAATGCAATTTAAACCAATTAACGGCAGAATAGCATATCTGAGACTAAAGGCAAAACCGATAAATATAAGTTTAATAGTTATATATGCGCCAACTGAAGACAAGAATAATCAAAAAAAATATCAAAAGAACAGCAAGATTGAGATGGATGAAAACAAAAAGAGAAATGGACAGAATTGCATATAAAGAAAGAATGAAGGAGGCGATCAAGATATACAAAAAGAAAAAAGAAAAATGGCTAAACGACATCATGAACGAAATGGACGATAACTGTAAAAATAATAACGCTAAGAAGTTCTATCTTGGAATGCAACAACAAACAAGGAAACACAAGACGAGAATGGAAGAAGAGGTGACAATGAAAAAGGAATATGGAAGAGACACTTTCAGAAACTGTTAAACAAAGTAGATGATAAAAACGCTGATGTAGAAAAGGAAGAACAAAAGGAAGAAACAACAGTAACGGAACCAACATACAGCGAGATGAAAATAATATTGAAAAAGTTAAAACTGGAAAGGCACCGGGACGAGACGAAATAAGCGGTGAAATGATGAGGAATGCAGAAGAAGGAACTCATCAAAGAATGTACGAGATGATACTTGAGATCTGGAGAAAAGAGGAAATGCCGAGAGAAGGGAGAACAGGAAGGATAGTGCCGATACACAAAAAAGGAGATATAGAGGAATGCGGAAACTATAGAGGAATAACTTTACTGCAAGTGGCATATAAAATCCTGTCGACGATCATATATAATAGAGGAAAAATTGAAATTAAGAACAAAGTAGGTGAATACCAATACGGTTTCAGAGAGGAAAGTTCAACGATAAACGCGTTAGACGTTATAATGAAGCAAATAAGCGAAAAAGCGTACGAACATGATATAGAGCTGCACCTATTATTTGTCGACTTTCGACAAGCATTTGATTCCATTATACGCGAGAAACTGTATGAAGTGCTGGAGGAATTGAAAATACCACAGAAACTGAAACGACTACTAAAGATGACAATGAAAGAAGAAAAAAATATAGGTGAATCGGATGAATTTGCAATCAATGGAGGAGTGAGACAGGGTGATGCGCTGTCGGCTGCTATGTTTAACCTGGTGATGGAGAGCATTATTAGAAGATTAGGAAACAGAGCAACAATTGTTACGAAAGAATGGCAAATATTAGCATACGCTGATGATATTGTTATTATAGCCAGGTCAAGACGAGAATTGACCAGAGTGTTCAGCGAAAGGGGAGAAATAGAAAAAGAGATGGGACTAAGAATAAATGAGAGCAAGACCAAGTATATGATCCTTAGCAGAAACGAAGACGAATTTAGCGAATTTAAAATTGGAAATTATACGTTTGAAAATGTAAAAAAATTCAAGTACCTGGGACTCCAGCTAAATAAGATCAACAATGGAACATCCGAAATACATGAGAAGATACAAGCGGGCTGGAGGGCTTATCATGTAAACAAGAAAATATTAAAGAGCAAAAACATATCTATAAGAACTAAGATAAGAATATACAAGACCTATGTGAGAACGGCAGTAACATACTCAGCGGAAACGATAAACTTGAGAAAGAGAGAAGAGGAAAGACTGAGAGCGTTTGAGAGAGGAATGATGAGAGCGATTATTGGTATGAAGAAAACCGGAGAAGGTGAATACAGACAAAGAACAAACACCGAAGTGATGAAGACTTTGGGTGAAGGTGACATTGTGAGGTACATGAAGGCTCAAAGAATTAGCTGGCTGGGGCACATCACAAGAAGAGAACCACAAAGCGAATTAAGACAGATAACAGAATGGAGACCGAATGAGACAAGACCTAGAGGAAGAACAAGAAATAGGTGGATGGACAAAGTGATGGATGACCTTACAGCGATGGGAGTGACGAGATGGAAAGGAATATGCGAGGATAGATTAGAATGGAGAAGAATAGAGAATGAGGCAAAAACACACTCTAGACTATGAAAAACGAAGAAGACAACAAGAGGAGTAATTCACCTGAAATGAATTATAAAGACTTTTGTAAAGAGTGGGAATATTCCTAAAGGAATGTAAACCTTATTAATAATAATAAATAATAAAATTGGAAATTATTTAAAACAGCACATAATTTATTATAAAAAGGAAATCGCTGATAAGTAAAGACGATGAAATTGCCAAAATACAAGAAATTACATTACAAAAAAAACTTTAAACAGAATTGTTATTAAATAGAAAATTAAAGGTCATTTTAATAATATTAACTGATAGCTGATAACTGAAAACAATTAGCGAAATTTAGAAAAAGGCGAATTTTAGAAGACTTGGATTAGAACAAGATAGAAGAAAAAAAAGAAAGAAAAAGTGGCCGGTTTCCAAAAAAAATGATCACAATAACCGACTGATAACATTATCCGAGATCACATTAAGCGGATTCTACTGTATTTAGAAATTTCAAGTTAAGTTATAAAATGTTATAAAATGCTTGATGAAATGTTTAATTATAAAGTAAAGAAAAATTATTTGTATTTAAAATTAAAAAAAAATGTTATTTCATATTTAATTCTCCGTTTTTACTTTTTACTTATTTACTCTGAGCACATCTCTTCGACGTAAGCGCCGACTTTCGGCACCGATAATAAACAAGCAGGTTGCCTGCTTTTACTGTGTGTGCACCTTTATACAGGATGTCCCCGGATACACTTTATATAACTTAGGTGGTGATGGAGGACACTTTTCTAGAAAAAATATTTATCAAAAATATTTTTTCAGATTCAAACCCTCGAGAGTTAGGCCACTTCAAAGTATTTTTTTTAATTTCGACCTTCCCATAGCTCAGAAAATATTGATTTTTCAGTTAAAATGGTTTAGTGCTTTTTTTAAAGATGGGAAATAATCTACAAGCTAGATTTAAACCTTTTATTGCCTAACATCAATGGCTTTTGAGTTTGCTATGAATTAAAGTAAGTACAAGAATGTTGAAAGATTAGAGTTTTTTCTTTTTTCGGTTTTTTCTTTTAAACAAAACATTTTACTGACGCCCTATTTTGGATAGGACATTTAATGGACTACAACAACTTTTGTCTAGTAAAATTTTTTGAAAAACCAATCCATTTCACAGAAAATCAGGTGCAACAAACAAGGCAGCTACAAACCAAAAATTAAATTCACAAAACTTTTAATTTTAATTGAAAAATTATTTTATTAATTAAGGTACATAATTTATGTAAATGCTCAAAATACCCCCCCTCCACTTTCAATACACAGTATTGATTGTTTTAAAAGATGTTGTATACCTAGTATTATTTATATCATTTCGTCTTTCGTTAGGAGCCACTATAGCATTCGTTACTCTTTCCATTAATTCCTCTCTGGTGTCGGGTTTTCTTCTGTTGCTGTACACCAACGCTTTGACAGCATCTCATAAAATATTAATCGACCGGAATTAAATCTGGGGATTTTGCTGGCCAATTAATGGTTCCTTCTCTTCCGACCCATTTTTCAAGATATTTCATTTAAGAATTTTTTACTTGGATGTGCGTATTGAAAATGAGAGTGATCATTTTGAATATTTACTTAAATAATGTAATAGTTTCTTAATTAAGAAACTTAATCTTTTAATTTAATTTCTTCTTTTGTAGCTGCCTTGTTTATTATTTTCTAATTTTCTTTGAAACAGATTAGATTTAAAAATATTTTTACAAGTCAAAAGTTGTAGTCTGTTAAATTTCCTATCCCGCGCGAGGCATCAGATTATTTTACTTACTTCAATTCATAACTCGAAAGCCGTTGATTTTAGACAATAAAAGGTTTGAATCTAGTTTGTCGATTATTTTACGCTCTTCAAATAAGCACTAAACCATTTTTACTGAAAAATTAATATTTTCGAGGCTATGGGCATATAAAGGTGGAAATTTCAAATGGTCTAACTCTCAAGGGTTTGAATTTAAAATTTTGTTTTTTTTAATATTGGCATTTTTTTTTTAAACGAGTATGGATGTTTTTGTCACCTATTTCATAATATGTGGGTCCTTCGCTCGTATTCAACCTATTATAAAATTGTGTGGTTGTTTTCTTAATATATTTGTGAATGGTTTGCATGTGTAGTTCTTCGTGTAATTGATCGTTGCGAATAAACCATGGAGCGCCTAAAATTTGAAGTTTTTTTAATTTTGTTGAAGAGGCAGTTCCCCATACTTCGCATCCATACATCAAAAGCGGACGTAATAGTGATTTGTAAAGCATTAAAGCACACTTGACTCGCAAAGATGATTTACGATTTAAGATTGGATATAATTGAGCTAATCTTGCATAGGTCTGCTGCAATTTTGTGTTGATGTGATATTTCCATGTCAAACGGTAGTCTAGATGAATTCCCAAATATTTAACTGCTCGATCCTTGGGGTTCCATTCAATTGTTTTATTGTTAATATTAATTTTTGGTGTTTCTTCGAATCGCTTCAGTGTGAATATTTTTACTTCGCATTTTGTTTCGTTTAATTTAATGTTCCATTGCGTGAACCACTCGCATAAGATGTTAATTGCCGATTGTAGTTTTGTAATTGCTTTGAGAATAGGCCAGTCTTGAGTAATTACTGCTGCATCATCTGCGAACATTGCGAGATCAGCGCTAATTTCGGGTAAGTTACTCATAAAGATGTTGAATAGTGTTGGACCCCAAGATACTACCTTGTGCAACACCTGCTGCTATAGGTTTGTGAAGGATCTGGTGAAAATTTCTATTTTCTAAAAAGGAGAACAATATCGCTTTTATGTAAGTGGGAATATCCAGCTGTAGTAGCTTGTACTTCAATCCCTCGAGCCAAACTCGATCGAAAGCTTGTGCGATATCTAAAAATACTACTGTGCTATATTGTTTGGATTCATAGCCTCTTTCGATTAATTCTATTATTATTGCAAGTTGTTGGTTTGAACTATGTCCTTTTCGAAATCCAAACTGATAGTGCGGTATAGTATTTGTTTCGCTTAAGGCATCATTAAGTCAAGATAAAATTATTTTTTCAAATATCTTGGACAGAGTACATAGCAAGCTGATTGGGCGATAACTTTCGAGATTTTTCTTATCTTTTCCTGGTTTGTGAAATAGAAGGATTTCAGCGTGTTCCAGTACATCGGAAAGTAAGCCTCTCTGAAGACATGCGTTAAAGAGTGACGTCAAAAAAGCAAGGAATTTTTTGGTTACATTCTTGAGAACAATGTTGGGTATTTGGTCGGGACCAGGCGATTTCTTTATAGGAATAGACTTTATAATTTGTTTGATTTCGGTGGGAGATGTGGGTTTAATTTTGTCAGGAAAAGGTGAATTTTTTGCTGAGTTGGTAATTTCGTTGGTATTATTATTTTGTAGTAGGTTTGGTGTAAAGACATTCATAAGATGGTTTGCAAACATTTCGCTTTTTTCTGCGTCTGTATAATACACTTGATTGTTTGTAATTATTGGAGAGATCGTTTCATTTTTTCTCAAAATTCTTTTGGTAGTTTTCCACATTCCTGGATCGTTGGGTTTAAGTTTTTCAATATGCTGATTATACATTTGTAGTCGTAATTTGTTCAGTTTGATTTTGATTTGGTGTGAAAGCCTATTAAGAGCGTTTTTAATTTGCTTATCCCTGGTTCTCATATACTCTCTTCTTACACGACTTTTTTGTTTAATTAAATCGAGAGTCTAGGTTCCACTGTTACAATAGAATGATCTAGTTTTTCTAATTTAAAGATTTCTCTTGATTGGTCATTATCTGTTAACTCGATAGCTACTGTTTGTGTTGGTTCACGGTATTTATTAAGTAATCTGGTGGTTTTAGTGACGAGGATTGAAGTTGTAGCAGGTGGTTGTGTATTTCTTCGTTAGTTAGCGATAAAGGTATATGTTTGATTACTACAGATAAAGACTTGTTAGTTGGGTCTTGATAAGTGTAATTAAGAATTCCGTTCTCTTTATAATATTTGGTTAGCAAAACTATTTATAGATTTGAAGCGTTTATGGTCTGTCGATAACGGAGCTCAGGTCCGCACGTCTACACAATGCAAACACTCGATTGCAAAAAATTTTGTTAAATATCACCAGCAAAGTTATGTAAAGTGTATCCGGGGACACCCTGTATATAATTATATTATGATAAAATCATATTATAATTATGATAAAATCATATTATAATTATTATGTGTTTAACAATATTTAAAATTAGAATTATAACCGATCCGGTCCTGTTCCAAAAATAATTTGCAAGTGCAGACAAAATTTAAATCAAATTTTTTTTTCTTATAATTT
Source organism: Cantharis flavilabris (assembly GCA_949152465.1). Lineage (NCBI taxonomy): Eukaryota > Metazoa > Arthropoda > Insecta > Coleoptera > Cantharidae > Cantharis > Cantharis flavilabris. The sequence goes on from OX424437.1 coordinate 33,152,102, forward strand.
CACCGAAAAGTATCAACAGTTTTTTTATCAAAACACTTCTCCTTATCTTATATGATAAAAATTTTTGATTAATAATTGAAACTAATCTTTATTAATTTTTATTGTATTTTTCGACTGCTGTACAAAAACAACTGTGAAAGGTAATTTAATAATTTAAAACGTAATCATGTTCGACCTCGAGGACAAGTTATAGTTAATATATATTTATCTTATCGTAGTGAGTAACAATATCTTAATTTTCCCAGCTTTAAAACTTAAATAAGCAGAATAATATTATTATTTACTTCTCGGAGTGGTTTTCTTTCCTTTTGCGGTCACTAAACCTTGTTGTTCTCAATTTCATTTTTATTTTTATTTTTAAAATTAACTATTCATTAAAACGGAGTACATGGACTGAAGACGTTTTTATTTTCTCCATTTTGCACTGAAGACGAATAAACTAGTTCTTGAAAATAAAAATCAACTGAGGAAAGTGTAGAATTTAATTTTTAGTTTTAGGTGACATACGAGAAGCAATGGCTACGGAGATTCTTATAATAGGAAGTGATACGGAAGAAGACAAAATGTTGAACGATTTAATGGTTTCGGCTGTATGTACGGGATTTGTAGCAGTCGGACCGGATAACATTGTTCTGCCAAATAATTATACGCCAGAGATGGCGGAAAAAATTAATAATTTTCAAGTTCGTGATGAAGATATATTTATGGCTGCGCATCCAAAAACAGGTAAAATCACAAACGTTTTCATAAATTTCAATTGGAATCACGTACCTACATCTTACAGGATCCACCTGGTTGCACGATATGATATGGTTGATCGTCAATAATCTTGACTACGACAGAATAGCTAAGGAACCTCACTACATTAGGCTTCCGTGTTTGGAGTAAAATGCAATAGAACTTTTAGTGGGTTTTAATTATTAGAAATTGTGTTTTAGATCAAACGTGATTGTAAATGTCCAAGAAAGCATGAAACTTCTTGCCGATAAAGATACGAAATTTGAAGAAGCCACTGAAGATACTGTTGATGTAATAAAATATATTGATGGTATGGAAAGTCCAAGGAATATTAAAACGCACATGCATTGGTCGTTATTACCAGAACAAATTAGAACTGGAGAAAAAATTCCAAAAGTAACGCTTCTAAATTGTTTTTATTTCTGGCTGGCAGGGTATATGAGGGTTTGGAAAAAATTTTCCCTGACGTCACAATTCAGCATCTGAAATGTTGACTGAGGAGTGGGAAGTTCCCGAATTATTTTTTCCTTTTAACAGTCGGGGTTTTCAAATTTTTTATTTTTATTTTTTAATTTTTGATATTGGTTATACTACTACGCTCAAAATTTGTTTCAGATTATTGTGCCATTAAGAAATCCTTATGACGTTTGCGTTTCTTTTTATCACCATAGCAAAGTAATGTACAAATACACAGGAAATTTTGAACAATTTTGTCAGTTATTTTTGGCTGGAAAAGGTATCCATTAAAATCAATTATTTTTAATTACTATCTATTCAATATTCTGGCATTTCTTGCAGTTTATTTTGCACCTTATTGGAAACACGTACTTGGATACTGGGAACAAAGGCACCGTTCGAATATTTTATTCGTTAAATACAAAGATATGAAAGAAAACTTTCCCGCTGTAGCTAGAAAAGTGGCAAAATTTTTGGGAAAAACTTTAACTGATCCAGAAGTTGAAAAATTGACAGAATTTTTAAGTTTTGATAATATGAAATCAAACGAGCACTTGAATCACGAAGCAGATCTAAATGAATTTTATGGAAAAATGAATTTGATTACCGAAAAAACTGCATTTATTCGATCTGGTACAGAAGGTGGCTATAAATCTGAAATGTCGCCCGAAATGATTGCGAAATTTGACGAGTGGGTTAAGGAAAACTTGAATGGAACAGAGTTTACGGGTTTTTGAACACTTATTAAAAATATGTCAATGTATTATAGTATTGGTGAGTAAATTTTTTGTGAGAAAATGTTGTTTTCGTTTATAAATTTAATAGTGCACCCAGAATCAACCACAATTTGACAAAACTTCCCTGTCTATGACCCTTAACAATCCGATAGTTGCAGATGTAACTGTTAAAGCAAGTGCTCTTAAAAAAATTATTGTCACTTCTGCCGCAAAACCTCCAATCATCAGCACATAAAATTTTATTTGTATCGGTTAAACATTTCCAGAGATACAATGACATTTTCATTTATTTTATTTCATTTACTGTGGTAGCCTTGGCAAAGATTTCTCTGCGAAAACCTTATTTTCACCTTTCTACCGTAAACCCTACTACCATACCTTTGGTCGTGATTGGTTGGATGGTTCAGGAATAAAGCGAGAAACAAAATCTGACGACAGACAAACAGACAAACTGACAAGGAAATTTGTATAAGTATTTCAAAGGTGAATTTAATAAAATTAATTATTATACAAAGGCCGGTGACGCTCATTGGAAATGCGCTTTTTATTGCTATGAATTATTTGTAAAGTCTGAATTTACGAAAAAACCTCATCTTTTTTGTTCGTTTCAACATTTTATTCGCGATGGTTTTCCCCATTTTTGGCTATGTCGCGTAATTAGCGTGGCGGACCTAAGAAAAGCTAACAAATCTTGGAAATGACAAATAGGTTCAAGGTTGACGAATAAGAAGTGAACCGAAATAAATATCAATCTCACGAGGATTAAGTACTTCAAAAATTCAGGAAAAAAAACACAATCCGACCACAAAATAATGTAGCAGCGAAAACATTTAGCAAAAACGTTTCAACCCTTCCCAAAGGAAACGAGAGTGACTTTTTGAACTTTTTCGAATGTTCCGGGTACACACCCGTTTTTTTTAGCTACAATATAAATTATAACCGTAATTACAACAATTGCTTAAAATGTAGTGTTATATTATTTGATAACAATTATAATCCTGGATTGAATTTTAAAAATCTTTTGTAAAATCTGACATAAATGTATTGATGTAATTATTGGAAAAAAATTAATTAATTCTATGAATTTTAATATATTAATAATTATTTAGTATGTATAATTATTTTCTGGTATTTATACATGCATAAATGTTATATTTAAATATACAAAATTTAGCAGGGGAAGGTGTACATAATAATATATTATTTATACCTATACGATCGACTATGTTTCTTAATAAAAATCTTAATGTGCGTGAAGTTAGCCCCCCTTTTGTCGAAAACTAAAATGTTTTCTTTTGTATTGTGCTGTATTCAGTTTGTATTGTTTGTATTGTAAATCTTTTTTTCATTTCGCTAAGCATAAAATTATAAATCGCGAAAAACCATTTTATGCGCTGGCCCCCCTTTTTTGAAAATTTTGAAATTTTGTTTTGTATTGTGTTGTATTGTGTTGTATGTTGTATTGTATGTACTGTTTGTATTGATAAAAATTAAAGTTTTAAGAGTAATATTAGTCGCGTAAATCGCGAAACAAAATTTAGCTCTGGCCCACTGCTTCAGCTGATTCAAAGTTTCTAAATTATTTTTGTATTTGTATGCAATTTGTTTTGTGTTGCAATGCAACTTGTATTGTAAAAATTAAATCCTCCTCTCTGGTTGTTCAATCATTATTTTGTTAAATTATATATTTCAAAAAATTTTTTATTTGTACAGTAATAAAATTATGTACTACTTATCTTTATCAAAAATTATATTTCCGTGCCGAAACGGCTTGCGGTCGAACCGTCTTTGCTCCGAACCGTCCTTGCACCGAACCGGCTTGCGCCGAAACGTCAGCGTCGAAACGTCCGTCCCGAGAAGTCCCTATACCCAAGAATTTCAAATTAGTGGGACAATACAGCAACATTACTTCTTTTTCAAGTGCCATACACTATGCAGTGCGTAGACCAGCTGTTCCCAATTAGTTTTGGCCGCGGAACCCTTGGGCGAAGATAAAAATTTGGCAAAATTTATTTTTAGCCATTTTGAAATTCTTTTTGGCGGAACCCTTGGATTTTTTCACGGACCCCTAAGGGTTCCGCGGAACCCCATTTAGGAACCGCTGCCTTAGAGTCCCCTGCAAAATTCGCATTCTAACGAAACACTCCCATAAGAAAGCATTATCGATATAAAAGTATGAAAGATATGAATCTTTAGCTGCGGCCGGGACTCTGCGACTGAAGTCGCAGAGGATGCGCTCCATGCTTTTTTATGAGACTGTTACCTTAGAGTCCTCTGCAAAGATCGCATTCTAAGAAAACATTCCTATAAGAAAGCATGGAAACTAGTCACTGCGACTTCAGTCGCAGAGCCCCAGCCGCAACTGAGGAATCACACCTTTAGCTGGGTGAAATTTTCTTCACCAACACTACGGGCTAGTTAAATGTTATGTAAAAGCCTCAGTTAAAAAATCACACCGTAAGCTGGTCATCTTAAGGTTCCTTAGCTACGGCTGGAGCTCTGCGACTGCAGTCGCAGGGACTGCTCTCTACGCTTCCTTAGAATGATACAATCATATTCTAAGGAAACACTCTCATACGAAAGCATGATTGATATAAAAGTATGAAAGATATAAATCTTTAACTGCGGCTGGAGCTCTGCGACTAAAGTCGCAGTGGATGTTCTCCATGCTTTTATATCAGACAGTTGCCTTAGAGCAGCGGTTCCCGATTAGTTTTAGCCGCGGAACCCTTGGACGAAGTAAAAAATTTGGCAAAATTTATTTTTCGCCATTTTGAAATTCTTTTTGGCGGAACCCTTGGATTTTTTGGCGGAACCCCATTTGGGAACCGCTGACGTAGCTTCATTGTTGTAATAGTCAACAATTTAATTTTTACGATACAAGTTACATTGCAACACAATACAAATTGCATACAAATACTAAAATAATTTTGAAATTTTGAGTCAGCTAAGCAGCTGGTCAGAGCAAAATTTTGTTTTGCGATTTACGCGGTTAAATACTAAACTTAAGACTTTAATTTTTAACAATACAAATAATACAAATTGAATATAACACAATACAAAAAAAAATTTCAAAATTTTTGAAAATGGGGGGCCAGCGCGAAATTTTGTTGATCGATTTACGCGACTAATGTTAAATTTAGGACTTTAAATTTTAGCAATACAAACAATACAAATTGAATACAACACAATACAAACAAAAAATTTCAAAATTTTCAAAAAAGGGGGGCCAGCGCATAAAATGGTTTTTCGCAATTTATAACTTTATGCTTAGCGAAATGAAAAAAAGATTTACAATACAAACAATACAAACTGAATACAACACAATACAAAAAACCAATTTTTAGTTTTCGACAAAAGTGTGGCTAACTTCACGCACATAAAATCTTAACATAATATTAAAATATTAATATTATATTGACATAATATCAGTGTTCTCACTGAATTTTCCAAATCAAATCCCCTGACATTTCGATAAATCGGAAGATAAAAATTTTAAAAAATCTTAATTTTAATGAAATTGAATTCGAATTAATAATTTTTTTATTTTTAGTTAAAAAAATTAATTTTTAAATAAAAAAATTCAATTTTAAAATTTAAAAAGAAATGTATTTAAAATTAAAAAAAATTTTAATTAAATTGCTTTTCCTGAAATTTCTCTGACTTGGCATTAAAAATGAGAAATTCCCTGACTTTTCCCTGAAAAAATTCAGAAAATCTTAAATTTCCAGACTTTTCACGATTTTTCAGACGAGTGGGAACCTTGCCTATATAAATAATACTCGAATAGAATTTATTAAGGTAAAAGTAGACAAAGAAACATATTTTCTTAGCTTATTATGAGGAATCCACAGATCCAATACACCAGATTTCTGTTTATGACATTTTCTTGGATTTCTGTAGATTTCCCCGGATTTCCTAAAATTTCTCCAGATTTCCTAAAATGTTCTTGGATTTTCATTTGCATTGTTTCATGATTTCCTTTTAAAAAAGTTAAAAAGCAAGATTATCTGTGATTTCTAAGATTTCTTTAAATTTCCTTAGATTTTGTGATATTTCCCTTCACTTGTACAACACATTTCCACAGCGATTTCGTCCTCGGTTTTATGAATCACTTAGTAGTGATTTAGTAGTAGTGACTAGTATGATCGACTAAAGGCCACCCCTGATATAGAGAAAAATGAAACGGGATCGTTTATCAAAGGGCGCAGAGAGACGTCATAATTGATTTTATTTACTTCTAAATTTTGGAACTATTTTGTATTTTTTGATTTTCTCACTAGTTAGTTCAGGTTGGAACAACTTAGTAGGGAACGTAGATCTTTCGCCACCAAAACGGTCGCAGGGACAGTCGAGACCAAATTTTGTTTCTTATTAAAACGCTTTTATTAGCTTCACTTGTAACTATGTAAGAAAGTCTTGGAAGCTTAATTTTTCGAAACAAAAAGCACGGTACATAATATAGTAAGGTAATCCGGCGCTGCACTCTTTACGTGCATTACAAAAGAAACCATAATGTACAACGAGAGAGATGCACAACAAGGTATCTAAATGTAATAATACGTGCACATTTTAGATCGTCTTACAACGACAAACGTCGCAATTAGTCAGCGCTCTGCTGTCTATACAACGCTTGCTTATAGGTACCTTATGCTCTATCCTTGTGAACGAAATTGTTCCACTTTAACGTTGCTCATCGGATTACCTTACTATATTATGTACCGTGACAAAAAGTGAAAAAATTAAATTTTTATCAAATCAAACAGAAACTGTGTCGACAGGTGTGGCTTGATAACGCTCCCTATATATAATCAACTGCACGTTGATTCCTTAGTAAAATGCTTTTAGACAGAGGTCGTTCTATTGTTATGCCCCTCGCTAAGCAATTTTCGTTTATAGAAATTTTATTGCAAGTTTAACATAAATTTTCACAAAAAAAAAAAATTAACACAAATTACGCACAATATATTTTCAAGATGATTCTCCACCTAGGCATAGCAAGAATGGTCAAAATCAAGCATTGCAAATTCCAGATAATCTGACATTAATCAAAATATTCTCAATGTTATAACAATACTTTATCGTTTTAATTTAGCTGATTTAAGTCTAATTTCGTAGGGACCATAATAAAATTCATGTTAGTGGCGTATTTTAAAAATGCTTTTGGGGGAGGGGCAGATAAATTTTTAGAATCTCGTTAATCCATTCATGCGCGTCAGTTGTAACTAATCTTAATACATAAAATCCCAGCATGTTTCTGCTGCTCCTACTACAACGTGCCATTTTTTGGTAAAAAAACTACACTCTGGTTTTTTAATTTTTTTTAACAAAAAAAAATATATTAAACTAAGATTAGGACTAAAAATATATGTCCAATATTAATCCAAACCGGGAAATTTGAATTTTGAAGCAAAATTGAGGGAAGTTTAATAATACTATAGTATAATACTAATAGAATAAGTAGTCTCACTCCCTGTCGGCACGTTTGAAGTTGTTTTTTTTTACATACAATTTACATATTTATGGTTTGACAGCTGTCCACAAAATGAAGCAATTATCAATATGTACTGGAAGAAAGGCTGCATTAACCAACCAAAAAATATTCCTCATAAGATGCAAACATAACAACCTAGTACCTGCATTTTTAAAATTAAATAACAACTTTAGGTGTAATCCAGGCTGTTCATACAAAATGGAAAAAATAATAAATACTTTTTATCAAGCAATACACTTATGGAGAAAATTGCTGATTGTTTAAGAAGCATCAACTACAATAACAAAATTATCATACCATCTACCCAATAATGTTTATTATGAATTTTTAGATAAACAAGAGCAAAAATATAACCAAGAATTCCAAAAAATTAAAAAAGGCACATAAAGAAAATAACCACACTTATGTACGCATCAAAACCTAAACGAGAAAACGACCAAATTGAAGAAAAATTGGGAGAAATACGAATACATTGATAAAACTACCTCCATTAAACTAAAAATAAACAGCGCACTTCCACCTAAAATATAAGGATTACCTAAAATTCACAAGATTGAAGCACCACACAGACCTATAGTTGCCAGCATAAAATCTCCAACTTATAAATTATTTAAATATTTATCTAAAATAATCTATAATATTTTAGGTAACTCCGAATATTATACCAAAGATTCGTGGACCTTCATTGAAGATATAAAGAAGTTTATTATACCTAATGATTATATACTAATTTCATCATACGTCAAGTCGCTTTTTACAAACATTCCTGTTGATTTGGCAATTAATACTGTAGAAGAAACGTGGGACGATATCAAAATTCACACCAATATTCCAAAAGAAAAATTTCTGGAAGCCCTCAAGATGTGTTTGGAGACAACATACTTCCAATATAATGGGACAATATATCAGCAAATTTTTGGTACCGCCATGGGAAGTCCCATATCAGCCACGATCTCAAATCTGGTAATGGAAATTGTGGAAGAAGACCGGATATTTATAAACTTATTTATTTTTTAATTACAAAAAATATATTAGTTGTCCCACGGCACATGAAGTTTAGCAGCAACTTTTTGCGTTACTTTGAAAATATAAAAAACGGGAATCACCCAATATCCGGAAAAGAAATTAAATAATTAAATGTTATACCGCTAAAGAAGAGATCCACCATCTAGCTACCCGTCCGCGGACGGGCTTTCCAGATAGTCTATAAATAAATAAACAAATAAATAAAAATAATTTCAAGTTATTTAAATTTTAAAACTTCGTGGTAAACATTATTTTTATCGGGGGAGCCTAAGCACTGATTCATGTAAAGAAAAAAGAAAAGCAAGAAAGCAAGGAGGAATTTCAGGGCTTAATTTTACTCCGAATTTAGAAAAAGCAAAGAAAAATTGCGGTAGAAAAAAAAGAAGAAAATACTAATTGAATTTGATTCTGAGATTAAAAATATAAATCAGCTTTTGTGAAAACGAAAACGGCGATTATTGGTGTATTCACTCTACAGGGTGGTTCAAATTCGAATGCTCTTATGAGAAATTCTGCAACTATAAGAGATATGGAAAAATGAATGGCGCATCCTCGATCTCTTTTTTTGAGAAAAGCTCATGGTGAAAACCGGAATTTGATATCTATTTTAATTTTCGAGTTATGGCCGAAAGTTCTCTTTTTTTCCAATTTCTTTCCAAAATTGCTATTTAACAATTCCTAACAATTCTTGTATTACGAGGTGGTGCATCATCTCCACCATCTTGTTGGAAGAAAATAATATTTCAAGTAAGGGTAAATTATCAAAAAAATCGTCAACAAAATTTTGATTTAGTATTTCTGGATATTATAATTTTTTTAATGTTCATAAGCCATTTATACTTTTGTAAAATATCAGGTAAATAAGTACAGTAGAACCTCTCTAGCTCGACCCCCTCGAGCTCGACAATTCTGAGAATTTTTCATGTTGCTGGACAGATAATTATGAGCTTATCTTGCCACGACTCGTAAGCACGTAGGCAGACAGATTGATTACCTACGTTATAATGTTTACATTACTTACGTATTAAAAACAATTTGAGTTTTAAAAGTCAATAATGTTTTGTGTTTTGAACAGTGTTTTGTTTTTTTTACAAAGCCAAAATTTAATTTTCCGATCTTTTATTTTTATTTAACATTTTTGAATATAACGGATAGAAACTGAAATAATAAACACTACATGGTATATATAATTGAAAACAGGATAAAAAACTCTATTTAAATATGTCATAGCCAACTATGGTTTCTATTTAAAAAAAAACAAAACTTAATATTTTAACTCGGAATCAAAGGAAATTATTTAAAATTCCTTTGGCGCAGTTTATTCTTCTTAAAAAAGTGCCCGAAGAAGGTGTAAATATTTTTTCTAAAACTTCATAATCAACCGAGATATCGACATTTAACGAAAAGTCTAAAAAGCGAACTTTTGGCCATAACTAAAACTTTTCTCAAAAAAAGAGATCGAGGATGCGCCATCCATTTTTCCATATCTCTTATAGTTTCCGAATTTTCCATTACAACATTCGAATTGGAACCACTCTGTACTACAAGGCTGTAGAAAACTCAAAATGACAAAATGGCACATGCTGATTGCTCTAGAGTGTACAAAAATTACAAAAAAATTAATTGCTAAATTTGTTCTAGTATTTATTGGTAATTCACCTTTAAGATTTTGAAATAATGTTCAAAAACGTGATAAGTCATTTTACCCACCTAGGTAGGTAAAAAGGGAACTTTTGCATATCTTCTTGGCCATGTTTTAAAAAATAAATTATGTAAGATGAAAACAACCAGATTTGAATAAAATTATATTGAATATGGAAACTGTTTACACCACATGTAAATGTTTTTAGTCACTTAAGGGGGTATTCTAGTCTACAGGTATGAATTTTCGGGCGGTTCTTGAAGCTCTGGACAAATGAAACAAAAAATACTTTCACTATCCATTTTTTTTATCATTTGTTTATTGATATTTTAAGATTACCCAAAAACATATGGGCTGGCGAAGTGGGAGGTCCAAAAAAAAACTGGCGTTCACGATATCTCAAGTTCTAATGAACCGATTTATTTGAAATTTGTTGTGAATGTTCTTTGTGCATTCCTCTATTGCATGAACCACGATCAGTTCAAAATTTTTAATTTTACTATTTTTAAAAAATTCTGAATTGTTAATTTAAGCATGCCAAAAACAAATTTTTTTTCAAACTGCCGCTATTTTGTGAAAACATTTTTGTTTTACTTTTCCGAGGTTCATGCTATAGCGGCATCTATAAAAAACATTCACACCAAATTTCAAATACATCGGTTCATTAGAACTTGGGATATCGTGCACGCCAGCACACCCTTTTTTTTGGACTTCCCACTTTGCCAGTTCATAACTTTGTGAATTTTGAGTTTTTATTTTTCGATTAATGTTTTATGTAATCTTATAATATCAATAAATAATTGATAAAAAAATGGATAGTCAAAATATTTTTTGTTTCGGTTGTACAGAGCTTCAAAAACCGCCCAAAATTCATGCCTCTAGACTAGAATATCCCCTTAACTCTACAGAATAGTATAGAAAAATTTCACAACAAAAATCTGTTTTTTAGAATGGTCAGGAAATATTTTTTAAATGAATTGTTCCACTTATAAAAACCGTTCGGCATTTGGTACACTCTTCCCCTATAATAAAAAATTAATCTTATTGTGAAATTTTCAATGATAACCTAAAATTAGCTTCCATCTTAAAAAATGTAATATAATCACTGTTATTTGAATTTTTAATTACAAAATAATAATTCCCTGATTTAAATGAATTTTTTATAAAAGAGATACAAAATAGCAGCTATAAAATCCGTGCATCATACAATCCAGCAACCATAAAGAAGTGACTTATCAAGTTTTGCATGTTTATTTAACCTTTGGAAGAGAATACTAATTAAGATGAACTTCGGTTTTAAATTTATTATACTTTTCTTGGGTATAGTTTTTAAAGATGTACTCGGTCAGCTTGAAGAAGGTAAGTTTTTTTTTCTTAGTAGTATTTTATAATATTATTAACTATTTATTTAGTTAATAAATAATTTTTAAATTATTTTAATTAATAGTTTCTAGTCAAATAAAGAAGATTCTAAATGTAGAAGATCGTCTGTTGTAGAGTAATTAATATATCAAGTTGCAAACACAATAGCCGCCATAACAGTTTGAATTTTAAAAAGTGCACAGGCGTAGAACGGAAAAGAGAGTTTTAGAGATCTGTGTCAGTTTCTAGGCAAAACTGGCAAAACTTGACAGTTCAGAAAGATAAATTTCTAACAGTACAATTCCTGGTTGGAAAACGGCATAGTATGTGCCTACAGGACGCTTGAACGCAGAGGCGGTACATTATTTGAACCCAAAAACGTTTTAATATTAACCAACAAATGTTATTTATCAACAGATAGTTTGTAAATTCAAAATCAAAAGGTTTTTTAACATTTTTAATTACTAGGTGCATTTGTTCTAGGTTGTGAATAATTAGGTTTTGGTTTAATGTTTTAAATTTATATGATATAAAATCAAGCATATTATAAAAGAAAATCAAGCATACATATCGCAGAATACAATAATAATAATAGTTTTCAACAAAATTATATTTATAGGGGACTTGTGCACAATTTCTTCCTCGGGAGTCACTGGTATTTGCAAATTAACTAGCTTATGCCCAGTAGCAGATCAAACTCAACAAACAGGAAGTAGTACTTCACCGAAAAACTGTGGACTTAAAAACAATGAAGAAATGGTGTGTTGTGCTGGCGCAGTGGGAGACAAAAGCAAACAAAGTATATAGTTTTAATATTTATAAAAGAAGATATTATTGTTAGTACCACCTACGAAGATATTATAACAATCATTTTATGTTATTTATTTTATAAGATAATTGTCTCTACTTTAAACATACTAAGTTGGATATTCGTCTGTGTGTGGAAGGGTGTGCGCGTGTATGGTTGGTGTATGAAAAAAGAGTATCAATCGTACAGGTTGAACCGTAATAATTTTTATTATTTATTTATTAATCTTACATTTTTATTTTATTATTAAGTCTTGAACAATAATAATTAAAGAAAAATATATCAAGTGTTGGGTAGTTTCAGCTGTGAAAAAAAATCTATTTGAATTTCACATACTACAATAATTAATACCTACAAAAATCACTTCAGAAAATGTTTACTGAAATACAGAAATTCAATTTTTTCAATAAAAAAAAATCAACATTCAATTAAAGCAAAAAATCAATTGTTATTTCAGGATCTACCAAAAATTACGTAATGAAATCCGTAGAAAAATCGCGAATAAAAATCTACTTAGCTTTTAGATAAGTACTATTCCTATAAATTTTTATTCCAGAATGTACTGAATACGGACAATTAGGATACGAGTATCAAGATCTGGGGGTTATTGAAGGTGTAACACCTGCCAAAGCGAAGGAATTTCCTCACGTGGTAATTTAATTTGATTACCTTATATTCTTGCTTCATTCATTATAAATTATTACATTTCATTTAGGCATTACTTGGTTTCGAAGGTGACGATAAAGATATACAGCCAAAATGTAGTGGATCACTAATTAGTAAAAAATTTGTTTTATCGTCGGCTATCTGTACTCACGCTGGAAATCTAGGGTAAGTTTTTATTATTCTGTTCATTAATAAATAATAATTGATTAAGTGCTGATATTTTACCATAGATTATTTGATAAATAGGATTTATTTTAATAAATAGAGTTTTTTTTTTGAAAAAAGGCTGAAAACATTTTAATGCCAATTAAGTAGGTATGACCCTTGCACCACAAAATAAAAATGTTTTAATTTGTTTTGTTGTTTGTTTAGTAATAAAGTAGTGAATATCTTTTAAATCCGAATAAAACAAGTTGCTCAAATACTGCCAAAGAGGCGTGGTATTTGTTTAAAAAATTTTAATTAAACTTTATAATATTTTTTGTGTACATTGCATTTGTGCATTTGTGTACAATTTATACAATTACAAAATAAGCGTAGTAATATTATTTATAGTTAATTAATTTATTGAATATTTATTCTCCATAAAGAGTTTTTGTGTTTTTTTTGTGTAAGAATTTATAACTGGAATACCTTTTTATTTTCAGTTCACCAAAATATGTTTTACTTGGCGATTTAGTATTGGATTCTTCTTCAGATGACTCAAAGCCTCAAAAGATATTAATTAAAAACATCATTCGTCACCCCGAATTTCATCGTCCTTCGGCTTACAACGATATAGCTTTATTTGAATTGGAAAGTGAAGCTGAATTAAATGCTTATGTTAGACCAGCATGTTTGAACACAAATCCAAGTTTAACAATTAGTTCGGCTGTTAACTCAGGTTGGGGAACAACTACAGGACATTATAGTGATGTCAGCAAGGAAATGCTGAAAGTTTCATTAGATATCTTTACAACTAGCGAATGCAATAATACCTATTGGAGACCTGCCGATAGAAAATTACCACAAGGAATTATTGAAGAAATACTAATATGCGCTGGATCTCGAAATGAGTCGAAAGAGATTTGTCAGGTATTTATATAATTTTGCAATCTGTATAATTTATAATTTTGTTACCAAAAAAAAAAGTAATTGTAGTTTATAGTTAGTTATCTTTCAAAATTCTGGAGACCTTGCTTATTACAGTACAAAAAAATAAGATATAAAAATAAGAATTAATTTGTGAAATTTTAAAAATTAGGGAAGCTCTGGAAGTCCACTTCAAATCATGAATACTGAGGTAGTTGGCACATACAAAATTATAGGAATTTCGTCATTTGGAAGAGGTTGTGCAAGAATCAATAATCCTTCAGTTTATACACGAGTGTCCGGTTACATAAAATGGATTGAAGACATTGTGTGGCCTTAGAAACTATGACTAATACAGATTACAATTTAATTATTTTATTTTGTACTATTTTTACAATAAATTAATTAATAAACATGAAATTAAAATTTCAAGCTTCTGTATAAAAAGCAAGAAGCCTTATGTTCTGGTCCCGTATCCGTTCGTCCGCAACTGTGTAAATGTGCCCCAATGAATCAATTGAATAAAAATCCATGTATTCAGGGACATGCCTTCCGTTTTCCAACGTTGGAATTCTTTTGTTGGTGCGTTCCATGTGAAATATCTGGGTATTTCTGGCAGTGTTCTGGCAAATAGATCACTTGCGGATGTCGCGAGGAAGCTTGTCAACGTTGTCTCTGGTGGTCGTGAAGCTCTCTACGCTGCGTTTGCTACCGTAAAATAAACTCGTTGTCCATTCTCCCAGATGCATAGGTGACTTCCTTATTTTTGACTTTCAACGTTATCGTTCTGCCGTTATCCTCTGCAGACCGACGACGGTCAAATTTTTTAATGATGTCCGGATGTGTGAGGGTGTGTGTGTGTGTGTGGCCCTTTTTTTCGTCCACGATGTTTTCAAAACGCGTGAACTGATTTTATTCAAATTTCATATACTGGTTTGTAACAGCAATCTAGAGAGCTGATTAGATTTTGGTTGAAATCTATACGTTATTTTTTTATTTATTAAATTTAATTTAAATTTTTTTTTTTTTTAAATTTTAATTTTAATTATTATTATTAATTTAGTAATAAATGGGAAAATTATGTATTTTCACATCAGATTTTTTTGTAACGTGTCCTGCACACTGGGGTTTAGAAACCCCAATATTGTGTTTATGCTATTTTAAAGTCAACAACCAAGTTAAACAAAATGTTTGTTTAGTACTCTTTGACAATACTTTCTTAGTACGTAGGATATATTAGATAGCAATTTTTCGTCCTTTTTGGTCAAATTATTATTAAATACTTGAAAAATGGAATAAAATAATTTTTATTATAAAAAATATAAATTTATTAAATGAATGATACATTGACAATAAATGAATGTTATATTTTAAAAGTATACGTAAACTGCACACTGTGGTCTGAGATACCTACCCATAAAGATTTATTTTCAATTATTGTAATTCGCTTGATGACTAAAAGGCACCTACGAATATTCACATCTACTGTGTGACTTTGAACCTAATTTATATGACGCTTAGGGTTCCTGAGACCCCAGTGTGCAGTTTCAGGGTTAATATTACAAAATGTTGAAAATGGATAAATTCATAGTACACATTTGAATTTACCGGGTTATTAAATATTCACAGCAGGACACTGTGTATTTTGAAAGCATCATCTGTGGGAGGGTAACAGAAGTGAGATTTATGAAAGAGGAGGATGGTAGGAAGTGAAATGGCTCGAAAACGGCTCTTATGCTCGTGACTTCAAAAGTGAACAGATGTATATTCGAAGTGTAAACAAAATATCTGTAATTTCATATTTAAATAAATATAAATTCATACCGAATTTGAAACTACAAATCAGGTATTTATATTAAATTGAAATTCTCAAGTAAGTGTATTTATTATGATAATAATTATTAACTGAAGTTGATTTAAACACGAGGTATTTATGTAAAGTGGCTGATGCGCACATTAAAAAAGGTGGTTTCGTTTAATGCATTTGAATTCTTATTTATTTAAGTAATCATGGATGAAGGGTTTTGCTCATTGGTAATTATATAAATTAGTTTGGCTTTTTAATGCATCGTAGATTTTATATTTTTGGTGGTTGGTTTTCTGTATTTTATTTAAAGGTGTGATGATGGGTGTTATTATTAATGTGTGGTAATTAATGTGTTCAATTAATTAATATGGGTAGCTTATTTGCTTAAACGTCAATTATTGTGAGAAATGTTGGTAATATTATAGATTTGGTTAGGGGTGGTTATTGTTTGGTAAAATGGCGGGAGGGTTGATTTTATAAAATGGAGTAGGTGACGCTTACATACAATGATGTACCTTATTTAATAATACAGATATTTCTAACCAGTAATTTGTATGTGATTTTGAAATAACAATAATATGAGGTTTGCACAGAAGAGTACGACGTAACCGAGTCCTCACCATTGGTGTAGTTGTTTTCAATAGGAAATGAGACAATCGTGTTAGTTAGGGCATTGTGTGCTTGATCGATGGTTTTATCGCCCCCCCCTTCCAATTTAACCTATTCTAATCTTGGTTTGTAGTTTCTCAAATTGCTGCATTATTTGAATGAATTGGTTTCTATCTTTGGCAAGCAAAAATTGGATTTAAGTTATTACTATTTATTTTATGCATTATCTTTGTATTTTAGATTCTGATATAAAAAACATCGCCGACTAAAAGAGTTAAAACAAAATGATATAAAATTCTTAAAAAGTCAAGTTAGGAAATTATATGTTAATGATAAATGAATAGTTTGAAGTCAAAGAATATAAAGCAAATAATAACAATTATTTCAATTTAGGGATAAGAAAGTTGAGTTAAGAAAATCTCCCTAAAATTGTAAAAAAATCATTAAAAATGATCGATTTTCCGTTTTTCCAGCTTCTAGCCTCATTCATCCTTCTCCAAACACTCCCAAATATTAAAAGTATCTATATAATAGCAACAGTTTTGAAGAGTCTCGTATTTTTATCGTTTTTCAACATTAGTTACATTTGAATTTGATTTATTTATTTATACAGATAAAGCATTTTAAATAAAAGATTAAACATAAATTATAATTTAATAGGTAATTTCCGATTATGTTCTTCTTAAACCTATAATAAGATTGGTCAAAAAGATCGAAGTCGTCAAGATCGTTCAAATTGTTTGCCTATCGACACATTCTCGTTATTGAACTATGCAAACCATAGTTTGAGGCAGGGTAGTCAGTCCAAAACAATCTTGAATTTCTCGTGAGATACTTAGAAATATTTAGTTGAATGCGCGATAGCAACAATCTGCAATCGATTCTACCGTTCATTGCTAATCTTCTACATTCCAAGGATTTGCTTTTAATTTGAAGCAGACTGGGAGCATATGAAAATTCCGCTAATGTACCGATTTTAGGACAATTGTTTGCTATTTGTTCGTCGGGTCTATATTGCGATGAAACGCGTGAAGCCATCAGACGTGGGAGACTCCCATGCTCCTACAAAATTAGTTTAAAGGATCCTGGAAGTCGAAAAATAAGAAAGCAAGAAATCGAACCTGAACTGTTAAAGAAAAATTTGTAATCAAAGTAAAATTTGTAAAAGGGAAAACTTTAATTCAAGAAAACCTTCGAGTCCGATAATGTATAAAAAAATAACAAATCAAAAAATTCACACAATCGAAAATTGAAAACTCAAAGTGTGTATAAAACAAAATATTGCCAACAGTGCGCGCGTGCGGACGAACTTAGGATTAAAAAAATCGCGTTATCAGATAACACGCATTGATTTAAAAAATTGAACGAAGAAAAAAATGAATTGTCTGGGCAACAGATTGATAAAAGATAACAAGTATAATTAATTTAGTTCGTGACTGAATCCCAACGGGGAAGGTCGAGTTTAAAGTTTATGATTGAATCCCAAAGGGAAAGGTCATGTTGAGTAGACCATAGCTCTCGAAAGAGACTTTGTGCATGTGTGTGCTTAGAAAACCAAAGCATACACTAAGTGAATTCAAATTAAATATTTCGAACAAATAAGTATAAATTAAATTCTTGGAAGAGAACCAGCGGTTCATCTTTTGGAATAATAATTTGGAACGAGTAGTGGAGTAGAAAATCATTTGGAATTGGAGAACACAGTTCCTTTATTAACGTTGGAGAGCGGAAGAAGTACCCACAACCCATTTAAGTGTACCCAATTGGGTTAAGGAATTTCACAGCAGATAGGAGTACAGAACTAAGCGGATCAGGTTTGCATTAAATTTAACATTAAAAGTGCTCGCGCGATTTATGCGG
This sequence comes from Cantharis flavilabris, assembly GCA_949152465.1. Classification (NCBI taxonomy): domain Eukaryota; kingdom Metazoa; phylum Arthropoda; class Insecta; order Coleoptera; family Cantharidae; genus Cantharis; species Cantharis flavilabris. Next base: position 33,170,378 of record OX424437.1, read on the forward strand.
AAATTTATTCGGATTGGAACAACGATGCATCCACTGGCAATAATTGTGAATTAAAATTAAAATTGTAGTTCAATTGTTTTGCTTAACAAAAATAAATTTTCAAAACTCTATTTCCTCGAGGCTGTTAAGCACTGCGCCTCCCTTTCCTGTCTTTAACACCTTAAAGCCTGTTTCCATTACGTAGTCTTGTCCGGTATCGAGAAGGTGGTTTGCAAAGATGGACTGCTTCTTGTTTTTGAACCAGCACGTCAAATGTTCCTTAAGCCTGACCTGGAACGATCTTGCGGTTCTTCCTACATAAAAACAGTTGCATCTACCACACGAGAGTTGGTAAACGCTTGTTCTCGACATTCTTTCCACCTCATCTCCACCGTTATATAAATTAAAAGTTCTATTGTTCTTGAAGGCAATCCTAAGATTTAATGGCTTAAAGATGTTCTTAATCTTCTCTAATCTTAATAAATTAATAATCTCTAATCTTGGTCCATAGTGAGTGGACCCTTGTGGCGTAATTGTTTTGAGCTTGGACAATTATATTTGAATCTGACAAGCCAAGCTACTACTCGTTTTAATTTTGTTAAAGTAGAAAATTTGGAAATCATGTCAGATTTGAATAAAATGTCTCTAGGGGCTACTGTTTTAAATAAACAAGTCATGGGGAAATCGCATGAAGATAGTAAACAAGTCTGTTTTAATTCCGTCGTTTCTATATTTGAGTTGATACATGATTTTGGCCACTCAGACATGGGGTTTTTTAGAAAATCTGGGCCATTTATCCAAAGTTCATTTTTTAGGATGCTTTGAGCGCTGATACCAAGAGAGACTAGGTCAGCAGGATTGTTCTGCGAACGTACGTAATACCAATCACTTGATTTTGTCCTTTCTTGTATTGTGGCAATTCGATTAGCTACAAAGATTTTATATTTGTTCGGTGCAGAGTTAATCCAATTTAACACTATCGTAGAATCTATCCAAGAAAATAGTTGTAAATTTCACCCGTCGAATGCTGTTTGAATCCTTTGCATTAATTCAGATAAGACGACTGCTGCTGAGAGCTCTAATCTTGGTATGGTGGCTCCTTTCAAAAGGGCAACACGTGACTTTGCACATAACAATCGAGTGGTGAATTGATTTGAGGAAGTTTTTGTTCTTACGTAAACACAGGCTCCGTAAGCGATCGAACTGCTGTCTGCGAAACCATGAAGTTCAACTGAAGATGACTTCGCTGGTATGACGCATCTTGGAAATTTTAGTGATGTTAATAGTGAAAGTTCTGAATTGAATGCTTTCCACTCGGAGTGCAAGCTTTTGGGGTAAGTATTCATCCCAGTCCAATTTGGCTTTCCATAATTTTTGAATAAGGATTTTTGCTCGTATAGTGATTGGGGCGAGCAGACCCAATGGATCAAATAGCTGTGACGCTATCGAAAGAACGGAAGAAATACCAACAGTTCTTGCACTTTCTCGTTCATCCAGTGGAATTGTGTTATAGGAATCGGTATCTTCTCATTCATTCTTTAATATTTCAGGGTAATTTGATAAAAACGGTTCGAAGGACCACAATGTTTCGCTTTCACTGGTTGTGTGAGCTTTGAAGTTTTTCTTGGCTTCTAGCAGCGATTGTAAGTCGTGCCTTGGAAGCCGCCTCTTCTAATTCGTGGTAGAAAAGGGCTGTTTTCAATAATTAACACACTGTATTTGTAAAACGTGGTATTTATTATTCAAAAATTAAAGTTGTTATTTTTATCGTCTCAGTAACGTGACGCCTTCTTAATCTAATGTTTTTAACAAGTACAATTACAAAAATACTATGATAATTGATAAAGATTTACCACAGGTAAACAGGATTTCTTCATTACATTACGTCCGTCGGCGACGTAATCGCCGAAAATGTAATCTATTATTTTAATAATTCTAAATGTTAATTTTTTAATGAGATGGAAAGGTCCAGTACTACGCTTGAATCTTACAAGCTGTTATTCCAGTTTGCGTAAAACTACAAAAATGAATTCTTTACGATTATTTTTTAAAATGAACTTATTATTAATTCCAAAATATTATGAATTGGTTATAGGCGTTACTTTCATACTTTGTCAAGTTAGTAATTCGATTCAAGTTAATACTGAGAGTTCGTTTATAGGTAAGTTTGCAATAAATTTTCATCATAAGTAAAGTAATTAAAAAATAATTTGTGTCATGTATTTTGTACCTACCTCTTTTTAATTTAATTTTTTTTACTCTACTGTGTAATTAAGTAGTTTTAATTTTTATTTGGGAAATTTAATTTACGTTTAAATAATATGTATCTTTCGATTGAAGGTTAACCGCATTTTATATAAAAACCAAGAGTCCTGAGATAATATTATTGAATTTTGCAAACCTTTATTTATTATTTGAATAAATTGTAATAAATGTTGTTAACATCTAAAAATAAATTTTTGAGAAATCATAGTTATCTGTTTAGCAATGCTGTAAAGTTCAATTCATTTTACCAGCTTAATATATCAGGATTAATATAATAAAATCCAAAAAAATGCGGACGCACTTTTTAGAAGTAAAATCTTTTGAGTTATCACAAATAAAATACACTGTAAGTATAAATAACGCAAACGTTTTCACCATCTATATAGCATCATCTGGCGATAAATTTAGTTCAATTATTAATTAAATTAATTTGCTAATTCATCTGCTGGTAGGTGTGAATTTTTTGAGTTTTCATCATATACTTAACATTACTTATAATATATAAGTTATTACTTTCTAGCAATGTCAAATTAATTCTAATTCAATTTAATTTATATTAGATTTGGAGCCATTAAGAAATACTACTAATTATTATGATCATTTTTCAAATGCTACCAGAAGATATAGAAGACATAGAAGACAAACAAATTTTAATGGGTAGGTCACAACAGTACAGTATTTAAGTATACATACAGGTTAAATTATTGCTTTCATCATTTTAGTGAAACTTGTACAATTCCAAATAATCCACCTCATACTACTTATGTGATTCTCAGTGAATCTGAAACATTTTCTGCACTAGAAATAAAATGTGATGAGGGATATAAACTAAGTCCATTAGCATCATCAATTTGCAACTGCATAAATGGCGAATGGAAGCAAACGCCAACGAGTTGTATTCGTACGTATATTTTTTAAACAATAATTAATTATAAAAATAATTTTATTGATCTCATCCTGATCTTACATACGTACTTGTGATTATCAACGTTGCATGCGATTCTTTCCAAGCGGAAGATAACCAGAATAAAATTCTTCCTTCACCCGGACTGTAATATATTGCACTAGTGTACACCAGCCCATGATTTCTTGTAAATCTGTATACTCTTGTTAACAACAATTTTATTGTTAATAATTTGTATTAATTTGAAGTAATATTGCAGGTGCTTGTCCGTCGCTAATGTCGTCTGCAACAACAATAGTTCAATGCAGATATAACGGAATTCTTTTGCCAAACTGTATTCGCCCTATCAAAGGTACAACATTACGGGTATCCTGTAATGAATTCTATGAAGAAGCTACATTAGAAATAAATCCATTTCATGTTTGTAGGAAAAGCGAATGGGTTCCAGCTATACGACAATGTTATCCTAGTAAGTGATTGTTGCAAGAAATTTTAATTTGTAATGATTCTGATTTTCTACAGAACAGTGTTCTGTAGTGAGAAGCTGAAGTACGACAGTAGGTTTACTAGAAATATTTTATCTTTTAGCTTGCGGTATGAAGACTCCCAAAGGAAACACTAATATCATTATGGGTCGCAATGCTACACCTGGAGATTACCCGTGGCATGTTGGGATTTATACCAGTCAAAAAGAATTCCAATGTGGTGGATCGATTATTGATCCACATATTATTTTATCTGGTAATAGTTATTATTTTAAACCTTCTAAACTTTTAAACCAGCAATAACGTTAATACATTCAATATAAACAAATTATGAAAATATATGTTCATTTATTCATCTAATTTTTAGCTGCTCATTGCTTTACGGATTATAATGGAGACCATAAACCAGTTGAAAATTACTTAGTAGCAGCAGGAAAGTATTATCGGGAGTATGACCATGAGCGAGATACACTTGCTCAATATTCAACGGTAGTATTTTACATATTATTTAATCATTAGAAATCCTAAAATATGTTATATTCCTTTGCAGATACTCGAAATACATACACCAGAAAGATATAAAGGTCTTAAAAGTTTTCATGCATTTGATATTGCAATTTTGATATTAAAGGATCCTTTCGAACTAAGTATAGGTGTTCAGCCTGTATGTATAGAATTGTATGAAGGATCTCAATTCTTACAACTTTCGTCTGACAATCGGGGCATTGTAAGTTGATTATTCAATTAAATGTATATAGTAGTGAAACGGTGGGTAACTACAATACAGTACCTTTAAAATGTTCATCGATTTTAAATCACCTCGATTCAACAGCTCTCCTGCAAGACAGTTATTAGTACGACTACTGCAAAAAATTTGTACTTTTTGATTTCATCGTATCACTTTGTACGAGTTAGTCAAAACAGTTAAAGACAAAATACAAAAAATGAATGAATCTTAAAAGATAGGTATTGATTCAACATTTTTATTTTAGGTCATGGGTTGGGGTTACACTCAAGAAGGTAGTACACTTTCAGATGTACTAAAGGAACTGACGATTCCTTATATACCGTTTAATCAATGCTATCAAGAAATTACAGAGAGTTTTAAAAAGTTTGTAACTTTTGACAAAATTTGTGCAGGTTATATAAACAAATGTGAGTTCAATATACACGTCTATACAATACACGTTCCTCGGCTTTCGTCTCGTCACATACTATTCAACAGTTAAATTAAGTTGCCAAACTTTCCACAAATTTTAACAATAAACACTAATAAAACTTGTGAAAATAATTTGAAATTGATTGTGTTTGATCAATAATACAACTTAGTTGTGTCCGACATTTCATTTCTTTTTATTGAATCCATTATTAGAGCTTTAATTACCAACATCATATTTTTATCAATTTAATAAATGTATAAGCTTCCTTAGCTTATATCTACTAGTTTTGTAAATTTAATATTCAACTATTTTATAGCCAGTTCTGTTTGTGGAGGCGACAGTGGTGGAGGATACGTTTTCAAAAATTCCTACAATCATCGGTATTATGTAAAGGCAATTGTAAGTGCATCTCCAGCATCTACGCATGCAGATGTAGTGCAATGTGACACCAATCAATACAGCGTGTATACTTTGATTGAAAAGCATATTGAATTCGTTCGGGAGCATATTACATTTAATCGAAGGTAACAAACATTTATTTGAAATACATAATATACTGAAGATTTCAATTTCAATACAGATGAACAAAATCTATTCGGAATTTAGTTCGACTAACAGCTATTTGACTGCTTTTGTTCGACTTTACCATTTGTTTGCCTTGTTGAACAAATGTTTAATCGAACGAATGCAGCGAATAACTGTTAATCAAATATCCGGTTTATTTTCATTTATAGTTCTTGTATTATATTATCTTCATTTTTGATATTAATATTTATTCCGTTTAAAATGTGAAGTTTTTATTTGAAACATTGTATAGATTGCAAGACTTATACTACATAACTGTATAAATTCAATTCATTTTATAGGGAACAATCAGTAATATGCAAACAGGATGACTGCAAAAATGAAGAAACCAAAAATGTGTAAGTTTAGAAATTAATTTATTCAAGCAGTGTTGCGAACAATACTTTTTTAGTGTGAGTTGTCGGCTTCCCAATAATCCACGCCATGGTAAATACTTTCTTTCTAACCAGTATGAAACATATACACCTGGAAACAATGTTTCCCAATTCAAGAAATTATTTTTAACTTGCGATGCGGGATTTAAAGCTAGTCCTTTAGGGGCAACCCAATTTATTTGTTTTGATAAAGAAGAATGGTCTCCGACTCTAGGAACTTGTACAGGTATATTATATAATATTTATAAACAATATATGAGATGGTTATTAGCTTAATAATATATTAAGTGAATAACTGCTGACACTAAACTACCCGATGTCAAATCTTTGCGCCCCAATAAGCTTTCATTTTTGTAGTTGAAGCTCAACCGTCGCAAAGCTATTTGCAAAATATTTGGGGGGCTGTAGACACAGATGTAACATTAAAATTATTCAATAATTAAATCTAACTATTAAGGCCCGCTTTTACAATAGTCGGTTAAGTATTATTTATCCGGGGTGTAACGTTATACGGATTGTTTATTGTATGTATCGCTTATTGGTTTGTTGCTATAGGTTAGTTATACTTATACTTAACGGACTATTGTAAAAGCGAGCCTTAATCAACTAACTATTACATGGAATTATGTTAAATGGAAGTAGAGTAGGGGCGTAGTTAAGAAGAAAAGTAAATAGGAACATTGTTTTTAAAATAAACAAAATTTAAGCATGACTTCTTTTAGCTACGCTTTCGCTTCCATTCCAAAAGTAAGAACTTATAAATTAACGCAATTATCATAATAATTATAGATGAACATACCATACACGAGGGTAGAGAAAATGTTCTTCCCCCCACTGGCGCTGGGTTAAACGAAGAATTCTTATCCATTCTGGGAGATGTCTTCAAGGCAATTACAAGCCAACAAACGAATTCCAACGAGAACAAACAAGTCGTTAAACTTCAAAAGTCCACTCAAATACAAACAAGGAGTCAAACTAACGAAAGGAAGCACAGGAGAAAGCTAAGAACAAATATCATCGACAATAAAAGTAAGAAAGATTGCCAGGGTTGCTTTATGGCCAGGTTAGATTTACAAGACGCCTATTTATTAATATGTATCGACAAACCTGATAGAAAATATGTGCTTTTTGGTTTAATGGTAGCTTATATGAATTTAACTGCCCATCTTTTAGGTCAAATTTTGCCAACTTTTTGTTTACCAAGTTAATAAAGCCAGTTGTCTCATTTTTAAGAGCGAAGGGTTTTATTTCAGTAATATATTTAGATGATTTTTTATTGATAGAGAAATCATATGATGCTTGCTTAAGGAACGTTTCCCAAACAATTAACATTTTGGAAAAATTAGGCTTTATTATTAATTAGAATGCACCTTTTTGGGGTTTGAATATAATTCTTTAAATATGACAATATCATTTCCAAATAAAAAGCGATTTCTTAAGTTTTTTAACAGCCCAATACAATAGTGGGGCTTCATACAGTTCATTAAATACCTATAAATCGGCCATAGCACAGATAGGGGAACCAGAATTAGTACAAATTCTTTAAAGGAGTGTACGCCTTAAGACCTAGCAAGCCGAAATACGAAAATTCATAGGACCCGTCTCTTGTATTGGATTACGTAAGAAACTTCAAAAACTCAGATATTACGTTAGAAATTTTGACACACAAGTTTGTAGCTTTGTTAGCTTTATTAACGTTATCCTTAATCGAATTACCCAACATCTACAAATCAGGCAAGGGTTTAGACATTAGCATTCCAAATAGAGTAAAAACTTCCGCTCGAATTACCAATTTTGCAATTATGTAACCTGAGCCCGGCTCTATCGCAGCAAGCCAACTGCGCGGACTCAGTTCAGAAAACGTTACCTCAACAACTTCTTTAGCGACGCTACGACTAGCTTTGTTTAAGCAAAAAAAAGGGGGGGGGGTCAAAGGAGTACAGAATCCGACTCGCTAAAACAAAACCAAGGCGCCACGTACTTTTTGTCGCTGATGATGTTTGCCTGAAAGTACGAAAGCTGAAAATTATAAAGATAAATGAAACGCGTTGTTGGGTAACAAAAGTTTAATAACAAAAAAATAATGTAACAGTTACTGAAAAAGCGTTATTGAAAAAAATATTAAAAATGTCAAAGTGGTCAGACGCAGCTGAAAAACAAAAGGTATCGTCGTCAGATCTGATAACGCTAACAAGTTATTTCTTTTACAAGTACGATCAATGTCGTACTTTGCGCAAACATAAAATAAATTAATTACGATGTCAAAAATAATAGACTTCAAATGATGACGACGAACGCAATTTGGCTGACGAAAAACGCACAACACTAAACAGGTGTGCCACGATGTTTTAATAATAAAATTGAATTTTGGCTCACCCCAAATAGTCCGAAAGCCGGCACGGCACTGGATAGTAGGGCAGGAACAACGGGTGCGCTACCAATCTCGACAACTACTGCTGCTGATAAAATTATCTTCAAATCGAACAATATTATGGTAACCAACGGTATTAACGAACGGAACCTTCCCTGCTTCGAGTATATTAAAAAAAAGGTTGATTGGATGGAAATATTAGATTTGGATATTCTTCAAAAAAACCAAGTATGATAATCGTATACAGTAAACAAATCCGCAAATGCGTGATCGGTACCTCAACCTCCAAATAAACCAAATGTCGGTCTCCGAATAAAGTCAGCTGATATGTAAATCCCAAAACGGTATGGAAATTCTAACAATAATTTTTCTTCCAAAAAAATATAACAAGCTAACTACTGGACATCAAAAATCAACTTGACTTCTTCAAAATTCAAAACCAAAACTTAATATGGCGTACGCTTATCTTCCAATGTTTCTTATCGCTCCTAATCCATTTTATATTCAATTTTAATACTAATTTTGAAATTTTTATTCTACAGGGTGTTACGAAAGCCTTAATTTTAAATAAAATGTCTCCATGTAAAAACCGAAGGTTACAATTACCCCTTTTAAAGAGAGACCCAGAAATCTGTGTTGCTAGTTGTTTCTTAGAATACCTCGAAAGAACTAAAACCATGCGAGGATTAGTAGACTCGATGTCTTTAACAATAAATAAGCCTTTCCATAAAACCTCCTCTCAGACCCTGGGTCGCCTGATTAAAATTATTTTACAAAAGAGTGGGGTTGATACTAACAGATTGCAAGACATGATAATGCAAGACAATAAATATGCAGAATCATTTAAATTGCTTAATTCGGGCATAAAACAACAAAAAAATTACAAAATTTATAAAGGGCTTGGATCCAGCTTACCTAAAGTTCACAAATACAACATTTTTACGCCTCTGTCAGGCAAGTGTTCAATTGCATACTTCAAATGCGGCTTGAAAAGCTGGTTTTCACGCCTAGTCTAGAAACAAAAATAATTAAATTTAAAAGTCAAATTTACGTCAAATTTTGACGTTTAATACCAAATATTTAAAAAAATAATTAAATTTTATGATTTTTTGTAACAAATTATACAAGTCGGCGTAAAAAATTACGTTTATCATGCGGCAGGAAACTGTTTTCCGAGTACTCGTAAATACAGGCCTCGGCTAATCCGCCTCTGTCTGTAACAAAACTCGTACTCTGAAAAATTCAGTTTCCAGCCTAATGATAAAAATAACTATTTTATTAAAACAACAATCTTACTTAATCTTTCTAATTTTTCTACAAATTTCGCACTACCAAAAGCCAACGTTTTGAACTAACCTCCGCACTTAATTTGGCCCATGCCAATGCGGACAATTTACCGCCACACCCAAACACCAATCCTTTTCCTTTGATCCAAGACAATTTCGGATGTTGTTCTATAATAAAACGCAAAAAATATAAGTTGATTACATGGTCGGATATTCGAGCCACCGTGGATATTTGAGCAGTTTCCATACAATTTTAATTCCAAATTTAAAGATAACTCAAACTTGTCATCGTAAGTCGCTAAAGCGCGCTTCCCAAATAATACTGATTGTCGATACATATCATCTTAATCCCAGTGAGTATGTTCCGTAAGGACTACACTGTTAAATGAGCTGACAGCCAAATTGCTTCTAACAACATGCGCGACTTCTAATTCCAGCAAAGCCACATATCACAAATTTTACTTCCGAATTTATCTAACATTAATAATTCGCGTTACAATTACTGATTGTTACTATTTGTGAATACCGAAACGAAACCAACTTATCAAATTCAAATGAGTTCCCTGGCTTGTAGCCATTATGGGGTAAACGAGTTGGTACTCGTTTCCCGGTTGAATCGGTACTCCTTCCTAATGGGGTGTGATGACTTATCAATCACTCGACCCTCAAAGACGCTGGCAAGCAAATCCCACGCAACACCAACGGAAACGTAGTTTAAGCAAAATAATATTATCAAAGTTGCTGAAAAGTATATCCCACGTGGCTTGATGGAAACTGATTTAGCAAAACAAACTATGAATCAAGTTGCTGAAAAGGCGAAGACCCACACGGTCGTATCGAAATCTTATTGAACAAAATAATTTATAATTAGCTTTTATTATTGATGCTGATGTTTGTTACGAAATTATTTTAATAAATAACAAATTCATGTTACGCCAAATTATAGGCGTAACATTCTTTTCAAGTTGTTTCAATTTTGTCTGATTAATTACAATTTGATCTTGCTTTTGGATAATTTGTTTTCAAATAATTCTGCATCATTTGCTTTCAAGTTTCTGGAATTATCTTCGGCAATTTTTTCCTTTTCGTAAAATATTACATTTTTAATAGTTTCTTTTTGCTCCTTTTTGCACAGGATCATTTATTATAATTAACTTCTTATTTTATTATTATAAAATCACAAAGTTGGTTATATTTTTTTTACTTTTGTTTTCCAAAATTGAAAATTGACTTAGAAAGCTGGGAATAGTGGCGTTAACCTTAGAACTCTTAGCTGAATAACCAGTTAAAATTTCAATTCAATCGTGCTTTCCGTTGGTGAGATTTTGGTGGTACCGACATATACATATATACACAGGCCCAACCAGAGGGTTCGGGGGGCGTTCGTTAATTTGCCCCGGGGCCCGGGATCCCTCAAGGGCCCGGAAGGGCAAATCATAGTCCACTAAATAATTTCAAATTTTATAAATTTTTGCTAAAAAAACTGTTTGCCAACTTACTCTTGATTGCTACTGTATGTACAACCATAGTACTAAAATATTTTAGCGTCTTGGGCTAGGAACATCAAGTAGCAGTCTTATAAAATACTCTATTATAGATTTTTATTAATAATAACTCTATAAATTACCGTAATTATTAATTACAGTATATAATAAATTTTTTATTTTTAAATTTTGTGCCCTCCTTTAGAAAAAAGTCACGAGCCGCCACTGGTAGAAGCTGTTGGTTTACGAAGTAATCCTCTTTTCCAGCTTAATAAGACATGGTCAGAATTCGCCAACACATTGAAAAATTTCGATATAACCACTTTCCTAAAGTGATGCGGTCGAGTTTTTAAAAAAACTGTTTAGAAACAGTGGAAACGGGTAATTATAATAATTAAGTTTTGTTTAAATTCAATTTATTAATTTTTAAATTTTTTAGCGCTAAAGCAGAAGCAAAAAGGAAACGAGACGATAGCGACGAAAACGAGTGATTCGATAATATAATTATTGTTTTTGTTTTTAATAATTTTATTTTATTTTAAATAAATCACAACTAAAACTATCCATGCAAAATATTTACACACAGATAACCATTTTACATTTGATTTCATTTATAAAATAATTTTTAATTAATTTTAAATATATAATTTTCAATTTAAACCAGCAAAATAGCGTTTAAATTGTATCCATATTGCAGCAATATTGCTAAAATAATCCACTATTTCTAAGCGAAAAGGTAGCTATTTAAAAGCAATTTGCTTGCTGCCAGACAGGTAATAGCGCGATTTTAGCTAATCAAATAGTCTATTTAGCTAAATTTTAGTTAGCTAGTAAAAAGGGCAAATTTGTGCGTTTTTAAGTAGCAAAATAGCGTGTATTTAGCTAACAAAATAGGATGGACTTAGCTAAATTTTAGCTATCTAGCTAAAAAGCGCGATTTTAGCTAGATTTTACCTAGCTAAATAGCGTGATATTAGCTAGCAAGTAAAAAGTACGAATTTTTAGCCAGCAAAATAGCGTGTATTTAGCTAATAAAATAGGGTGGATTTAGCTAGATTTTAGGTATCTAGCTAAATAGCGTGTTTTTAGCTAGATTTTAGCTAGCTAGATTTTAACTAGCTAAATAGCGTGTTTTTAGCTAACCAAATAACGTGCTTTTTGCTAGATATCAGCTAGCTAAATATCTTGTTTTTTGCTAGATTTTAGCTAGCTAATTAGCATCTATTTAGCTAGCCGAAAGCGTGATATTTGTTGTCTGGCACCAAGCAAATTGCTTTTAAATAGCTAGCAATTAGCTTAAACATAGTGCGCCATTTTAGTAATGGCTGCATTAATATTGCTGCAATATGCATGCAATTTAAGCGCTATTTTGCTGGCTACCGTAGCGGATAATTAGCTGCTATTTAGCTATTTTTAGCATGCAAATGCTACTTGGGCTTGTAGATAACCCCCAGATGTCGGAGATGCAACAGAGTAGACGAAACAGCGGAACATGTGCATTGTACAATATCCGTTGCTAACGTCAACTAAAGGTGCCATGCTAGGGCATGGTACTATTACAATAGTACCATGTGCTAGGGGTCTTCTGGCCTAACATGACCAGAATCAGCGACACTCTGCCTTTGCCACGTTGCGTCGGTTTTATTACTACTGTTTTTGCAGCCAAACACCCAACAATGATGCATCAGTTTTGCACAATACAAAATTAAAAATTTGAATTTGAACAAAAACTAACACAATTGAAAAACTTGAAAAAAGAATAATAAATTACTGATGAAATTACTGATATTATATTGCGCGTAAGTGCCTGCGCGAGTTCCAACTTGGGACAAAAATTCACGGGAGTGAAACTACTTATTCTATTAATATAATATAATAGGATTATACTATGATAGAGAAATTAATAATTGAAAAATCTTACTGTTTTTTATCAACAAATTAGTATTATTCCAGGTTTGCCTGATGAGAATCCGAAATTCGAAACACCTAGGGCCTATGTGTCGCAAACTATTTCATGTATTTGCATAATTTGTTGATAACAAACAGTAAGATTTTTCAATTTTTAATTTTTCTAACATGTAATACAATTATTGTAATCAGTAAAATATTTTTAGTCCAACAAAAATGTTTTGGTCTAACAAAAGTTTATTTAAATTAAAAAAATAAATATATATTGTCGTGTTTTTATTTCTTTTGTCACTCCAAACCAAATAAATTCCCTAAAGTCCTTGGTGCGTTGGTCACCAATCTAAAATAATCTATTTGACCACGGCTAGCTAGGGTTAATTGGTATGCAAACATGTGTTGACGTCTGTAACTTTTATTTAATATTAAACACATAAACGATTATACATAAACTTAAATTAAATAAATGTTTTTAAATTATAAGATTGTTTAATTTCGTATCCCCCGGTATATAATCAAAAGTTTAATGACATGCGCAATATTTCACAGTATGTTTACTAATCAAACCATACGCGAACTAACTTGTTGAAATTTACCTTTAAATTTTATTCTCCTGTGATCTTCAATATTAAATCTAGCAACCTCAGGTACGTAAAATTTACTTTATAATTTCTTATAAAATGGTGTCCATGTGGTGAAAATCGATATCGATTTTCTTCCGTCGACATCGGCTTTAGATGCAACTTTTCTCAGGATATTTAATTTAAAAATCATAGATTACATCCAATTCTCGGCAATAACATTTAGATTTTCCACTTTTAAATTTATTTATTTATTTATCTCATCGATTTTTAGGTTGAGACAAATTTCTCCAATAATATTCACTATATTCCAAATTCGCAGTTATTCGAAGACACACATCACTTGAGATTAATACTCAATTCCACAAACTATTAAATTATCTAGTTTAACCAATAAATCGATAAATTCGAAAAGGTCGATCACCTTTTCGAGAGGTCAAGCACCTACTAAATTTGCTTTTTTGCCCATCTCGCCTGCTGCTCAAAACTGGACGTAATCGAAAATGTTCTTTTCCATTTGATTGGCGGATTCTATTGTTTTTAGCTTAATCCGTGTGAACTGGACGTAAACGAAATTGATCTCGCATTTCATTGGTTGCACTTTTTTCACAGGTATTTTGATCGATTTTCTTTTTTATAATACCGGCGCACTATTTAAATGTTTTATGTTTTAAGTCACTGTTATCAAAATGAAACTTAAAATTACAAACTATGGACTAAATTTTACAAAATTAACAAATGGAACCTACATTGGTCAACTCATGTTCATCTCACTATTTTAGATTTAGGTAAGTTGGAAAAGAAATATTTATTTTGAAATTTAGAATATTATTAATTGATTAAATTTTTAGTTCCAAGGAATTTACCTGGTTTGGATTCGAAAATACATTTCAACATATATACTTGTAACAAAAATTGTGATTTAAACTCAATACATTAAGTTCTAAACCAAATAGAAACTTTGGCCCTCTTTCTACAACTGAATTACAAATATCGTTGTACTATCTTGCTAAAATAGTTCAAGCAGAAAACTTTAAACACGAATTGCATTTATTAGAAAACGGTAAGCCGTTAAAAGAAAATAGTAAAATTATAAATCTCAGCCCATTTTTGGATAAAGATGGGCTATTACGTGTGGGATTCCGCCTTCAAAATTCTAAAGTGTCATATGAAGCAAAGCATCATATTTTACTTCAACATAATCATACATTTACTAAACTTCTCTTTAGTTAAATTAAAACTGCTCAAGGATGTGGGTGCAAAACCTACAAGTCCTAAATATGTCTCTTTGTATGTTTAACCACCACAAAGCATTGCATTTGGAATTGATAGGTAACTTGACTACACAAACTTGACTGCCCGAAAATTGTCTCTCAAAATTTCAACGCATTCAACAGTTTCAACAGCAATTCTGGCACAGGTGGACCAAGGAATTCCTAACCAAAATGCAAAAACGGTCAAAATGGCACTCATCAACAGCAAATATCCACATTGGAAGTATGGTTTTTCTCCGAGATGACAATCTACCTCCATTAAAATGGAAAACTGGACGTATTGAACTAGTTCATCCTGTTGATAATGGAATAGTCGCGTTATAACCATTCGAACCACTGACGGACCAATCAAACTGGACGGACCATCCGCACACGAACTTTCCCGTGGTAAAACGTAACGTAAACTTCAAAAAGCTTATTTTTCCAGCAAAAACTATACACCACCCGAATTACTTTTATTCGACAACTCAATTGACATACTCCAAACTTTAAGTTTTTACGTTGCTATCCGCGCTAGAAGTTAAAATTAACGGAACAGAGTTCATGTAGTTGTAAGATTGAGGAAAATCTTCCCGACTGATTGACTTCGTGAACTAATGTAAGAGGTTATATTAAATTTGTTAAAGCTTGACCAACAGTTCACTATTGGTTAATTTGGGGGTCATGTCAAAGTGTTAATGTTAATTGTTAAATTTTTTTTTTAGTTTTTTTCAGTTTTTTTAGTTCATTCCTTAGTATGCTCGGTCGTTCCGCCTGAACATCTGTGTCAACTCTCTTCGATTATCTTTAAAGAGCTCTGCTATGTAGCCTTCCAGACTTCTGCCTGTCTCTCTTCTTCTAGTACCTGTTTGTTATTTTCATCTACTAATTTTCTAGTTTTTTGCTGTTGTCGATTTGTGTGTGTCATTTTCCTTAGTTTTTTTTTTCAAATTAAAGCTGTCGAGTATACCTTCCAACTGCTCTATTTCTTTGCATTTCTCACTTAACCATGTCTTCTTATATTCTGTTAGTTTTTTCCGCACTATTTTATGTTTACTGTACTTTTCTGTTGTATTTTTAAATTTTCTCTTTGCTTCCATCAAATCTAATATTTCCTCCGTCATTCAATTTTTCTTCTTACATCTTCTATAGAAACCTAAGTGTCTAACTGCAGTCGTTTTGATGGTTTTTTAAGTTTTGTCCATGTTAGAAAATGAATCCAAAATAAAAATTTTAAGTAGTACACTTGTGGTATGTATTAATACATAGTAGGTATGTATTTATAGATAAATTTAAATAAAGTTAAAAATAATACAATACGTAGAAAATCAATAATTCAAAAAATAAGCATCACATATCAGTTCTGGATTAAAAATATTTAAAAATATGAAAAACTTCATAATACGATATAAAGTCCTTATTTCACGGTTATTTACGAACATTCATTCGTATATAATGAAGAAAATATAAGAAATAAGAAAAATATTTGAACCAAACTAACAAGAAATATTAAAAATTGACGAAAATGACTTATAGACCGGGAGGATACTGACACAAAATTCGAAGTCATTTGTCATTTTGGCTACCGTTCAGTGGTCAAATTAGTCAAAACATTTTATGAAAAAATTAATAACAGCATGACAGTAATGGGAAAGGGAAGAAAACGTCGGTAGAATTACAGCAAAAATAAATTCAAACCGATCCGTGGTAGGAGGGATGAAGGGGGTGACTTATAGGGGTGAAACGTGTTTTTTTACGATTTCCGGCAAAAGTTGACCTCCGATCGAAAAAAGTTGTATGGAGATGTTCTAGGTATTGAAAAATTCTACAACTTTTATATGTCATTTTTCACATAACCTCAAATTTTCCGAGAAAAATTCAAAAAACCTTATTTTTTGTTATTAATTTTTTTCTCCCACAAAATTGACTTTTTTTAAATGAAATTTAGAGGAAACTTACCTTTTCATGTCTCAAAAAAACTGTAGACATTTGAACAAATAAATCCCTTGTATATTCAGTTCAAAACAATTGACTTTCAATATGAAATTTTTCCCTTTAAAGTAAGGGTAGTTTTTCGGTTTTTAATAAACATAAATTGTAAAAGTGAATATTTTTATTCAAAAAAATTACAGTTTTTTTAGGACTCAAAAAGGCAAGTCTCTTCTAAATTTCATGAAAAAAAATTAATTTTTGTGGGAGAAAAAAATTAAAAACACGGATTTTTCAATTTTTCTCGGAAAATTTGATGTTATGTGAAAAATGATGTATATAAATGTTGTAGATCTTTTTATTACCTACAATATCTCTATACAACTTTTTTTGATCGGAGGTTAACTTCCGACGGAAATCGTAAATAACATCGTTTTACCCAAATTGACGTGTTTTAATTGATATGACGGGTTCTAAGCCCCACCATAAAAGTATGGCATTTGTTAACTCAGGGTTTATTATTTATTGACAACCGGAAAATACAAAAATTTTTGTGTAACAAATCGTTTCAAACCCGTAATTTTTCCGACAAGTTTCATTAATTACCCTGCGATTACGCCCCGACGACCAGCGCTACGACCATCATTTTTTGTTTATTACTTACCTAATTTGACCACTGAATGGTCGCCAAAATGACAAATGACTTCGAATTTTGTGTCAGTATCTCCCTGTCCAACTAACGGCACAAAAATATCAAATATGAACGATGTCATGTGTAGTTAATAACCATTTTAAAAATAATTTGAACAGTGATTTTCTTAACTAACACTGCCTGTAAAATGTAGCATTTAACAAAACTAAACAAAACATTAAAACAAAAGAATTTTAATTAGGGTAAATTTTGCCTAGGGTACAAAAAAGGTTTTTTCTCCAAACGACACGAAAGTCAGCTGTTTCATTATCGATTTTAAACACGAAAATCAAACTTTTTCTTAGCGACATACATAACACCACGTGGCGTAGAGTTTTTTGTCGAAAGTAAAACTGCCTAGGCAGGTAAAAATCAACTAGAAATGTGACGTCATTTTATTAAAATTGAGTAATTTTGGTATCTAACCTTTCTAAAAATTATTTTAAGTTTATTTACCATTTCAAATATAAAATTTTAGAGCGTGATTTAAAAATAAATAGATGTAAACTTTGACTTTGGCATTTAAATCCTTAAATATACCAACTTAAAATTTTATTGTTAACCAAATTAAATTAAATCAAAATGTCACCTTACTTTTGTTTATTTTTATTACAATTTGATTAAATTAACACCGGTTGACCGATTAAAATTATCTACCTTTCGAATGTTTTGCGTGCAATCGATCTGAATTTTTGCATATGGCTTCCTACCTATAATTCACAGGGGTAAGCACTAAGCGAGAGGGGAGAATTGTTTGCTCAGTTTTTTGATATCTAGCGCCGTTCCCAAGTTATTGCTAATTTTGAAATTTATTTTTAAATTTTGTTCGTTTGGAGAAAAAGTAACATGTTTTATTCGGATAGAAAGGTAACTTTTCCTGCCACGCAAGTTTTCCATTCGCTCGGCTCGTTCCACCTACCTCGTAAATGAAAAAACTCGCTACTCAGGAAAAGTTAATCTTTCCATCCTAATAAAGCAATATACTATTACTGTTCTAGGGTAAAAAGGTGCCACTTTACACCCGCAAATCGGGGTTACCTGACCTATGTCGCGTAATAAGCACGGCGGACCTAAAAAAGCTAACAAACCTTGGAAGTGACAAAAAGGTCAAAGGTTGACAAATATGGAGTGAAATAAAGTGAAGGTCAATCTCGGATGACTTAAAAAACTCGAAAAAAATAACACAATCCGACTATAAATAATGTAGCCGCGAAGACATTCAGCAAACCGTTTCAACCCTTCCCAAAGTAAACGAAAGTGCCTTTTATTTTCTGTTTTGTTTTGATTCTTTGTTTTTTTTTATAGCTACAATTAAAATTATAATCGCAATTACAACAATTGCTTAAAATATAGTGTTATATTCTTTAATAATAATTTATTATAATCATGGATTGAATTTTAAATATTTTTTGTGAAATCCGACATAAATGTAAATGTATTGATATAAATTATTGGAAAAACATATAATTAATTCTATGAATTTTAATATATTACTTATTTAGTATGTATAATATATTCTGCTATTTATATTTACATCCATAAATGTTATTTTTGAAAATACTAAATTCAGCAGGGGAATAAGGGTGAACAAAATGATATACTAGTAGAGTAAAATGAAATGCGATTGTTTATCAATCAAAGAGTACCGAGAGACGGCCGATATGACGTCAACTTATTTTATTTATTTTTAAATTTTGGAAATATTTTATATTTTTGGATTTTTCCACCAGCTATTAAAGTTGGAACAACTAGGTAGGGAAACCAGATCTTTTGCCGCCAAGACGGCCGCGGGGACGGGACGGTTAAGACCAAATTTTATATTTCGATTGATTTTGATTTTGAATTACAGAGTTGAATATTTTTGGAAGTGATGTTGGATTATTAAGAGTTTGTATTAATACATTGGAAATTTAGAAAAACAAAATACTAATTGAATCTGATTCTGAGATTGAAAATATAGATCTGCATTCTGAAAACGAAAACGGCGATTATTCCTGTATTCACAGTACAGAGCTGTAGAAAACTCAAAATGACAAAATGGCACATGCTAAAGAGGACAAAAATACAATAAAATTAACTTCTTGCATATTTTCTTTGCCATATTTAAAGAAATAAATCACGAATGATGAAAACAACAAGATTTTAATAAAATTATATTGAAAATGAAAGTTGTTCGTAACTCAAAAATCTACATAATACACCATATTATATAAACGTGTTTACTCAATTACTTAAGTCTACAGAATAAATTAAAAAAATTTCACAAAAAAAATCAATGTTTTTTAGAATAGTCGAATATGGAATGGCACACAAAATATTTTTTTAAATAAATTGTTCCACTTATAAAAAAACCGTATGGCATTTTGTACACTCTTCCCCTACAATAAAAAATTAATTGTATTGTGAAATTTTCAATGATAACCTAAAATTAGCTTTTATTTTGAAAAATGTATTATAATCACAGTTATTTGAATTTTTAATTACAAAATAATAATTCCCTAGATTTAAATGAAGTTTTTATAAAAGATATACAAAATAGCAGCTATAAAATCCGTGGATACAATCCAGCAAACATAAGGAAGTGACTTCTCGAGTTTTACATGTTTATTTGACATTTGTAAAAGAATAGATACTAATTAGCATGAACTTAAGTTCTAAATTTATTATACTTCTCTTGGGTATAGTTTCTAAAAATGTACTCGGTCAGCTTGAAGAAGGTAAGTTTTTGTTTTAATATTATTTATTAATTAAATAGTATTTTTTATATTTTTTAAATTTTATATTAACCTATTTATAAAATATTGCTAAGTGACTGCCTTTTTTATTTGATCGCTAAATGATAGAATATTTTAAGTATATATTATTTGGTTTATAATAAATAATTATTTTAGTTAACTAGGGGGGGGGGGCACCGCCCGCCTGACCGTTTCGATTATTTAATGCGGGTTTTATTTGAAAATTTTCTTATATTCTTTTATTATTAATAATTATATTCTAATCTATATTTTTCAAGTTTAACCAGAAAGTTAGCTGTATAAAAGCCTGCAAGAACTGCGGTCATCCGAGTTCCACCTATTTTAAAATTATTTTGATATAATTTGTATTTTATTACAGAGATACCATGCAATTATAATTTTAAAATTTCACATGTAGTATTTTGGGAAACAGTCGATGACATTTATTACTAGTTATTACGTTAGAGTTACTATTATTTAATACTACTTAAGCCCACCTCACCACGACATTGTTTTGCTGATGGCTTGCTAGGTTGTTTCGCTGATAGGTTTCTAGCAGCTGGGTGTAGTGATGGTTTCTGTTCTTTATTGGCTTCACACGCTCTTTGTGGTTTCTATGCGCACGCAGGTAGTGACAGGTAGTAGGTATGGTAAAACTCGACATTTCTCGATACCACCTGTGTTTACGAAAATGATGCGGTTTTTTCATTTTTCAAAGGGGTTGAAATAAACTTAAAAAAGTACATTATTGATATAAGCACCAAAAAAATTTAGGTGGGCACTTGGGTGGAAACTCCAATCAACAGGGTACTGCTGCTTAGTTGTATTCTATAATGAAGTACTGGGTCAACAAATTTAAAGTGCACTGGAGGGCATTCCATGCCCCCCAGACCCCCCGGTTTGAAAATCAAACAGTATGTGCGTATAATTTTTGATTAATTTTATTAATCAAGGAACTTTCACTCTTTCCGAACCAATTACATTTCCACCGGAGAATCTGAGGGTTTAATTTCATTGAATAAATATCTAAACATCTTTTTTAAAGGGTGTTTCATATTCCTTGAACTATTTGGTTCTGAAAAAGTGAGAGTTCTTAATTTAATCAAATTCATAAAAAAATATAGCCATAAACTGTTTGTTACTGAAACCGGGGGGTCTGGAGGCATGGAATGCCTTCCCGTACATCAATTGTTTATTAATAACTTAATAACTTGATAATGGAATACAATTTAACCCAATTACTGACGTACCCTAACGTAAAAAACTTTTACTCCTTCAGAGTCAAATACCTTTACATCCGAGAGTCTGCGGCAGTAACTTGATTATGGAATACAACTTAACACAATTAATGATGTACTGAAGGGCCAGTGGTCTGTGGATTATAAAATATCTTTCAGTATCCCATTAATTGTAAGAAGCGATTGAGAAACTTTGTGTTTTTCAAACCGGGGGGTCTGGGGGACATGGAATGCCCTCCAGTGCACTTTAAATTTGTTGACCTAGTAACTTCATTATGAAATACAACTTAACTAAATTACAAATGTACTGGAGGGTATTTCATGCCTTTTGTCTTACTGTTTTATGTCTCTCAGACCAGTCTCAGAAACTCATGTTAATCCCAGCGACGGCGGCAGCATTTTTTAAATGACTGGGCACAAATTGGACCCAATATATTTGGGGTGAGCAGGAGCACACAAAATTTATAAATAAACTGAAAAAAATACATTATTGAAATTAGCACCTAAAAAATTTGGGTGGGCACTTGGGTAGGCACTTCAATCAACAGGGTGGGCAAGCGCCCACCCTGGCCCATCCCTGGCGCCGTCACTGGAGCTGAAATCCATCACATAAACCATAAGCAAAAATAGCCCGAGATCTATCACAGAAATCCAACACGAAAACAAGCAAGCCAGCAGTGACGTCATTTTCCATCAGGGCAGCCTGAACCGTAGCCCTCAGTGAAACAAGTAAAAAATCTCTTTGGAGTAATCTCGAAACCGTCGGTATAGTACTGCTATAAAGTTTAGCTACCCATGTGATTGATTAAATTATCCGCGTATGTATTTTTGGCTGGGGATTCTGATTTTGCAGTTTGATTGGTAACATATTGTGAAAGAAGTATTTATCTAAGTTAGATCTTCGTGACAGAAAATCCACTTACACCAACTTTCTGTTTGTCCTAAACTACTAATATGTCCACCTTAATTAAATTACAAAAATAAATAAGTAAAATACAATATAATCAAATTTCAATTTCAATAAATGCTTTCAAATCTTTAATGATATGTATCATACAAGAGTTCTAATGTAATTCTACTGGTAATGCTACCAATTGTCAACAACATGGCGGCTGTATTACGTACACTGGTACACTTGATGTTATTTTGAGTTAAATTCTGAGTTATTTTATCGTAAATCCGCGGTGAAATGATAATTTATAAAATGGAACGCCAAAGGAATGAAATCGTTTGGTTTATAAACGTAACATTCTATACCAACTATACGTATTAGATTAACTTAATATTTTTCCGCGTGGTGGCGTTTGCTTAATATAAATCGCAAATACAATTAAAATTACAAAACAACTTTCTTTTGATTGAATAATATGTAAACATATTGTTAATGTAAATAACAAGTTTATATTAATATTTTAACTTATTACCGATACTGCAATAATTATGCCCGCCCGATTGATACGCCTATGGAAAAGCGGTAAATTTTAAGATAATTGACAAATTTATTACAATAATTTAATAATAAATTTAATAATGTTTACATCTTTAATTACCTAATTGTGTTTAACGCAAATTCGTGCACCATTACGAGACACAGATCATTTTAGTATCTTTTATTAGTACTTTTTTTTTGTTCGACCATTAGAATTCGGCTTGTTAAAATTATTAATCCCAATGTAGTTTATTGCTTTGATTTAATTACTTATGCCCGGTTCACATGGGCGTCCATAGGATCTTTTTCAGGGAGGGTCAAAATTCAAAAATAAGAAGAAAAACTAAAAAAAAACTATACATTTTTTATTTTATTTATTTAGGCAAGAGCCATGGGGGGGCAACGTCCCCCCTTTATTGGACGCCCATGGTGATTCACCAACCTTCGTCAAGTCATTTGATCAACGTCAAATGGTTTGACGTTCGCTAATTCATGAAAATCTATTTCATAATTGGTTAAAACGTTTGGCGTTGATCAAATGCCTTAACAACCTTGACGAAGGTTGGTGAAACCGGGCATTAGTCACCAATTTGTGACAGTTGAATCAAATTTCAAACACAATACGCTAGTTGGATATCCCAAAAAAGCGTACGCAGCGCCATCTTCTGGTCAATTATGGCCAGATTCTCACCTAATTTATGCACAAAATCACCGCCTAGGCGGCGGCACCATAGCTGTCCAACTAGCGTATAGCCGCGATAACAATTTGTATCTACTTTAAAAAATACACAGGCGTAGAACGGAAAAGAAAGTTTAGAGATTAAGATTTCCAGGCAAACCTGGCAAAACTTGCCAGTTCAGAATTATAAATTACTAAAAATTCAATTCCGGATGAAAACCCTTATAGTATGCGCGTACAAGACGATTGAACGCGGGTGGACATTATTTGAACGCGGAGACGTTTAAATGTGGGGAACAAATATTTTTTATCAACAGATAATTTGTAAATTCAAAATCAAAAATTTATTTTAACATTTTTAATTACTAAAGTCCATTTGTTTTTAGAACCAAGTAAACTTTGTACTAAAATGATGACCTCGAAATATTAACCAATGAAATTGGTTTAAAATTAGAAGGTTTCGCACTAGCGAAATTTACGTATTGTTGACAGATAACATTTCATTTTTTGTATCATTTTAAATGGTTTAATGACGTTTTTTTTGGAAATGTGGTTTTGCATTCGATGCGCTACCTACATTGCTTGTATCGCAGATCGACTATAGATGTATGTACTTCTTCTGGGTCTAAAACGTCGATGTTTAATCAAAAGTCACATATACCTACCATACCAAAAAAAGAGGTTTTGCATCACTGCTTTAAAACTACTATAAATTAACTCTAGAGATTATAAATAATTTGGTTTTGGTTTATTGCATACATATTGCAAAATACAATAATAGTTATCAAAAAAATTATATTTATAGGGGACTTGTGCACAATTCCATCCTCAGGAGCCAATGGCATTTGTAAATTAACTAGCCTATGCCCAAAAGCAGAACAAACTCAACAAACAGGAAGTATTTCGCCGAAAAACTGTGGATTTAAAAACAATGAAGAAATGGTATGTTGTGCTAGCGCAGTGGGAGACAAAAGCAAACAAAGTATGTAGGTTAAATATTAAAAAAAAATATTATTGTTATTACCACTTGCAAAGAATTCTAACAATCATTTTATCTTATTTATACTTCGCTCCTGCTCGCGACTTTATATCAGAACTTGGAACCAAAAATGTTCTGTAATTATATTTGCAATTCGTAAACTTTCTTTTGTTTTCAGTTACCTGTTTTCATTTTTTTTCAGTCTCCTACAAATCTAAATGATCTAGTATTTTCTTCTGATTTAGAATTAGTTATATCACCTTCTTTATACCGGGTAATCTACCCGGTAATCTACTTTCATCAAAATCTAATAATTTGATAAATATTAGTTAGATGTTCGTCTATGTGTGTGCATGTGTATGGTTGGAGTATAAAAAATAGTATCAATCGTACAGGTTGAATTGCGCAAGGCGCACCAAATGTCCTAAAATTTGGCATAAATGTGCTTCCTAACCAAATTTAGAAGCCAGCTGAAGATGGTACAAATCCGTTAAAATTACTGAAAAAAAAGTTCAAGGGTCAATTATAGTTTTATATTATATAAATTAATGGTCAAATAAATTTTTAATATATTTTTTGTTGACAATCTTGAAAATTGGTTCGTTAACCAATTTAAAATTAATTAAAATTAATGTTAAATTGATTTTCAATTTTTTGTAGAAAATCCATTGTTATTTCAGGATCAACGACAAATTACGTAACCAAATCTTTCAGGAAATCGCGAAAGCCCTTGTAGGCATTTTTAATAAAAACTACTTAGCTTTTAGCTTCTATTTTGAATTTTTATTCCAGAATGTACTGAATACGGACAATTAGGATACGAGTATCAAGATACAGGGGTTATTGAGGGCGTAATACCTGCCAAAGCAAAAGAATTTCCTCACATGGTAATTTAATTATTTCTTTGCTTCATTTATTATAATAATTATTACATTTCATTTAGGCATTACTTGGTTTTGAGGGTGACGGTAAAGATATACACCTTGTATGTAGCGGATCACTAATTAGTAAAAAATTTGTTTTATCGGCGGCTATATGCAGTATCGTCAGAGAACTGGGGTAAGTTTTTATTATTTGTATAATTTCCCAATGAATCTCATATTAATCAATTGATTCATTAGTTGTAAAAATTGCTACATTTGAGCATTTACCATTGCATTTATGTACAATTCATACAATTACATACAAACGTAGTAATATTTACAATTAACTAATAATTGAGTATTTATTCATTTTTATTTTTAGTGCGCCAAACTATATTTTACTGGGCGATTTAGTATTGGATTCTTCTTCAGATGATGCAAAGCCTCAAAAGATATTAATTAAAAATATCATTCCTCACCCCGAATATCAATCTTCTTCGTATTATAACGATATAGCTTTATTTGAATTGGAAAGTGAAGCTGAATTAAATGCTTATGTTAGACCAGCATGTTTGAACACAAATCCAAGCTTAACAATTGGTTCGGCTGTTAACTCTGGGTGGGGAACAACTACAATACATGGTGAAGTGAGCCTGGAAATGCTAAAGGTTTCACTAGATATCTTTACAACTACCGAATGCAATAATACCTATTGGAAAACTGCCAATAGAAAATTACCACAAGGAATTACTGAAGAAACACTAGTATGCGCTGGATCTCGAAATGAGTCCAAAGAAATTTGTCAGGTATTTAATTTTGCAATCTGTATAATTTATAATTTTGTTACCAAAAAAAAGTAAATGTAGTTGTTATTTCTAAAAATTTTGGTGACATTGTATATTAACGAAATTTTAAAAATTAGGGAAGCTCCGGAAGTCCTCTTCAAATCATGAATACCGAAGTATTGGGCACATATAGAATTATAGGAATTTCGTCGTTTGGAAAAGGTTGTGCAGTAATCAATATTCCTTCAGTTTATACAAGAGTGTCTGCTTACATAAAATGGATTGAAGACATTGTGTGGCCTTAGAAACTATTACTAATACAACCTTATAATTTAATTATTTTGTAATGTAGTTCAACATATTTTGTACTATATTTAAAATAAATAAGTTAATAATCATGAAATTTGAATTTTAGGCTTCAATAGGAAGTTTAGTAAGAAGCCTTAGGTTGTGGTTCTCTGTCCGTTATATAACTATAATTTGAAATATGATAATCCGATATTTTAATAGGAATTTGGTTTGACATTTTTCTGTATCTATATTCTAATCTATATTTTTCAAGTTTAACCAGAAAGATAGCAGTGTAAAAGTCTAAGAACTGCGGTCATTCGAGTTCCACCTTGTTTTTATTTGAATTTCTAAATTGACTTCTTGTTTGTTGCTTGTTATTATAGAGTGGTGGGGTGTTCGAATTATAAAATATTGTTTATCAATATATCGATGAAGCAACTTTTATTGGTATTATACAAATTTGAAGGATTCTAGGACGTTTGGTCCCCGGACGATTGATCCCCGGACGATTGGTCCCGGACGTTTGATCCCCGGACGATTGATTCAGCGGACGATTTTTTATAAACGATTGTTTATATAAATAAAAGTTAATAAAGATTAGTTAATTACATAAAAATGTTAATACAATAAATTTGTAATTCCTTAACCCTTTCAGTCCGGGAGACGGATCTGTCCGAAAATTATTGTAGTGCCCGAGACACGGGAGACGGATTAAAACGCAAGGACGTATCCTCAAGACCAGACCAACCCTGGCTGTACAGCAAATTTCGTAAAACAAACGTCGGACTGAGAGGGTTAATATTCAGGTAAAAATAACTGATTTAATTTAAAAAAAGGATTTTAGGAAACTTATGTAAGGAATATGTCGGACCCTCCCCTCCCCCACGTAAGGGTCCGTAAGATTTCCAATACCTTTCCCCCTCCCCCAAACCGTTACGTAATTAATGGACAGCCCCTATTAGCTCTTTGTAATACTCTTTGGTATTAGGTATTAGGCAGTAACCCTAACCTCGCTTAGGAGAGGGGGCAAATTAAATAATTTACAAATTTTGTCTCCGTCTCCGCTGGTTATATTAAAGTAATATTAAACGAAAAATATAATTTACAACGAATCTTTTATATCTTAAATATTGTTATTTAATAAATTTAAGAGTGGAAATCATTACAAATTTTATTTTAAATCGAACAATAATAATAATAAAAACATTCATAATTTGATTATTTATTATTACCCATCCCCCCGGGACATATTTCTGGAAACGCCCGGAGATCAATCGTCCGCTGGATCAATTGTCCGGGGACCAATCGACCGGGGACCAATCGTCCGGGACCAATCGTCAGGGGACCAATCGTCCGGATACCCTAATAAGTTTTGCTGTAAAAGTAATTTTTATATGTCAAAAAAGGTCTTCAAAAGCTTGAATTTGCATTGTTAACATAGGAGCGTACGAATACGACCGGGAGTGACTGTACATAAATTGTAAAAATATGTTGAAGAACAGGCGTGATTTATCGTATTTTAAATTTTCCATGGAAAAAAAATTGTGGCAATATTAAATTCTAGCAAAGAAAAAAAAATAGAAAAGTTAGAATATTAACTAATTAATTAAAAATATTGCATTAATTTTCTTGTAATTCAATTATTTAAAAAGAATACAGCGATGTCAACTTATCATTTGATAAATTAATTATTTTTCCAGTCAAAAGGTTACCAAAAACACAAAGAATTTGTTTTTTAAATTAACCGACATAAAGGGTTTCTACCCAAAAATTTTATAAATTTTTCTGAAATTTACAAAACTGAAGTTACGAATGTATCTTTTCCGAGTTATTTTTTGGCTAATATTTCTAGTATTAACTTGTTTAAACGTTAGAATTTCATGTTGTTGTTAATTTGAAAAAATTTTCTTAGTATTTTGTGATCTGGAGAAGTACTTTATCAAATAGTAAGTTAACACCGCTGTTTTCCGTTTAAATAATTTAATTATAAGAAAATTAATTCTATTTTATTACTTGTTCGAGTTATTATTCAAGTCCAGGGCCGTCGAGAGCCACGTCGGGTCCCGTGGCAAAACTTTTGGCGAGCCCCCTGCTCTTAAAAATGTTTTAAATAAAAAAGAAGAATATAAAACTTTGTATTTTTATACAAAAACTAAAGAATCACTTCATTTTCGGCAATATGTTTTCACAATATTATTATGCAATTTTGTTTAAAAAGAAAGAACAATACATAAAACCTAATATCTAATTTTTTTCATTCTAATTTTAAAAATTCGCTTTACATACCTTTTGTTGCATTCATTTTTATTTATGGAATGTAGTTATTTTTTCGGGCCCTTGAGGGAACAAATCCCTGAGTGCCCCCCTCTGGTTGGGGCTGTATTTTGAAAATGAGACTGAAAAAATAAGCTTTTTTAGAGATTATTTTTTCCAGAAAGACTACAAAATAAAGTGAGATTACAAAAACGGGTGTTTATCACACATATCAGTGGCTGTATACAATAATTTTTTTGAAGCGATTAATTTCAAAATGGCGGAAATACTAGCCTACAAGTAGGGACCTGTTTTAAAAATCCTCGCTGGTGGTGTACTTGATTTCTTTACTAGGCATTGTCTAAAACAGTGATTCTCAACCGGGGGGGGGGGGAGGTTGCGACCGGTCACCCTGTATACAGTGAGTAACGAAAATATCCGGACACTCCTTTGTTAACAATGTAAATTGGACTTTTGAAGCCGTTTTTATTCATATAAAAATCAATTTACAACAAAACCTTTAAGACATTATTTTTTGTTGCAAATTTCATTGCCTTCAATTTTGTTTACATGAATTTTTTTATTTTCTGTCGCCGTTTTTGACTGACAGCGACTTAAACAAGACTCTGTAAAACACAAAAACTATTGTCATCTATATCTCGGAAACGGTGCGATAAAATAGCAAAATGTTTAAGGAACAAAAATGCAGAGAATAAAACTTACGAGAAAACATGCTTATTGATATTTTAATTATTTTGCACCATTTCCGAGATATAGATGACAATAGAGTCAGTCTTGTTTAAGTTGCTGTCAGTCAAAATTAAAGGCAATGAAATTTGTAACAAAAAATGTCTAAAAAGTTTTGCTGTAAAATCGATTTTTATACGTCAAATAACGGTTTCCAAATGTCCAATTTACATTGTTAACATAGAAGTGTCCGGATATTTTCGTTACTCACTGTACGTAGAATTTTGGTTATTTGTAATAATACAATTGTCGTGTTCCAAAATCCTTTTGTTTTTGAATTTTGAGTTTTTAAATTTAAATTTTATTATTAATTCTATTTTTGACTTTAAACTTATTATGAAAATATCTTGTTTTTAAATTTTGTTACATGACCATTTTGAAAGTTTGATTTTGTTTTTAAATTTGTTTCTGAAATTTGATTTTGTAAATAATTTTTGAAATTTTAATTTTAAAATTTTTAATTTTCATAAACAGATTTTTTTTTACTTTCCCCATACGTATACGTATGTATAAGGGAAAGTATTGTAATCCACTCAAAAATCGAAATTTTTGCATTAAAATGTTCCTTATCATGTCCTGATAAGTTTTTGATGAATTTTAGTTGGATGTTCGTCTGTATGTCTGTCTGTATGTCTGTCTGTATGTGGTTACCAGATCATGAAATGAAATAGTATCAATTACACAGGTTAAACCACGCAACCAAATGTCAAAAAATTTGGCATAAATGTACATCATAGTTAAACTTAGAGGCCAGCTGAAAATGGTGAAAATTTGTTGAAAATTGCGGAAATGATAAAGAAAATAAAATAAATTCAAGTGTCTATTACTTTTGAACCACCATTTGTTATATCCAAATTATTTAATCGTGCCGTATCGCATCTCTCTCTAAAGCACGTATATCGAGTTAGACGGAATACGAGTCGAGTCGCAACTCGATTCCAAAAATTTTCGGAAATTAATTCAAGTTTGACGTTTATGAAATTTTGATGTTTTCAGATTTTACATCCCGTGTCCCGCGTAGCGCCATTTTTGAGCCCCGCAGATGCGACCTGTCGTTTCCTTGAGGTCTTGTACATCAAACGGTACATTTCAAGAAGGTGGCGAAAAAAAATTTACTCTCTAATCATGTGTGCAAAGAAGTAAATCTGCACCTTTAATTAAACTGGTTTTCAAATTTTTCAATTTTTTGACTTTTTGATTCGAACTGTAGCTTCCTCGAGGTGTTTCTCCTCGAATGGTACCCAGAAAGAGGAGGTTGAACGATAATTTTTATACCCAAATTTAATGGGGAAAGTTATGCAATGTTTACATAGCCAATTTTTTTTTATTGAAATAAAAATGTTTTGTATTTGCTGATTTTTTACTTTCTAATTATTATTACAAAAAACTTTAAAGGAAAGGTTCACACAATCAACGATATAAGTCTTTAAAGAAGATCTTATTTGGAGTTTTGTAATGTCGAATCATAAAATCAAATTTTTCATTATTCCAAATACTTGGAAATACTTCCAAAGCATGAACAATGAACATGGTGGTCGCCGAACCCCGAAATACCATGTAGACTTATACCAGGAGCCCTATATTGGGTAAAATACCCTATAGACGTTGCCATTCCGGTCGTAATACTTTCCTCGTATCGAAGAATAATGAACTTAAGATTAGCTGATGAGTTAAAAGAAACGCAAGCAAGCACCTACATAATTAAGCAAAAGAGTGGTTTTGATGTTTTACCATTTGTCAATCATTTTGTTACATTTTCCTGTTTCAGCATTGTAGTTAAGTTAACATTGTAGAGGCGCCAAAAAACACAAAAGAACCTAACACTAATGATGAAGAAATGAAAAAATGATTTCTAGATGGAAAACAAAACAAGAAAATTGAAAAGCTCAATAATGAAGAAAGAATTAACCACTGTACAGCAAGAAACCCCAAGAGTCGAAATCATCTAGGACCAATCAGATAGCATATACGCTTTGCAGAGGTCTATTCTTGATTTAAAGTTCATTTTTCTAGCTGGTAAGAAGCGACATTTTTGAGCGTAGAAATAGAAATACCAACAGTGACGGTGCCAGGGGTGGGCATTTGCCCACCCTGTTGATTGGAGTGCCCACTTAAGTGCCCATCCAAATGTTTTAGGTGCTTATTTCAATAATGTAGTTTTTTGAGTTTATTTATAAATTTTGTGTGCTCCTGCTCACACCAAATAAAATGGGCCCAATTTGTGCCCCCCCCCTCATTTAAAAAATGCTGCCTACGTGGCTAGGATTAACATGTACATTTCACTGCTGTTGCTATACTGCCGTTTCTGAGACTGGTCTGAGAGACATAAAACAGTAACACAAAGGGCATGAAATACCCTCCAGTACATATGTAATTGTGTTAAGTTGTATTCCATAATGAAGTTACTAGGTCAACAAATTTAAAGAGCACTGGAGGGCATTCCATGCCCCCCAGACCCCCCGGTTTGAACAACAAAAAGTTTGTGGGCATAGTTTTTGATTAGTTTTATTAAACAAGGAACTTTTAGTCTTTCAGAACATTTACACCAGAGGATCTGAAGGTATGAAATACCCTCCCACAGTAACTTGATTATGGAATTCAACTTAATACAAATATCCCCCCCCCCGCCGGTTGGAAAAATAAAAAGTTGGTGAGCATATATTATAAGGATATTTCGTTCCTTAATTTTTTGGTTTAAGAACAAAATACATTTTCAGGTCGTGTCAGGACCCACCTGAAGGTCTGTGTATAAAATGACTTCCTGTAGTTGTATGAAGTAATTTAGAATCTTTGTGTTTTTGTAAAACTTGGAGGCATGGAATTAATTGTGTTCAGTTATATTCCATAATCAATTACTGAATTAACAAATTACGAGTACACTAGAGAGCATTCCATGCCTCCCAAACCCCCCGATTTGAAAAACAAGATCTTTTTAAAAATATAGATCTTTCACTCTTTCAGAATCAAATACATTTTCCGGGCGCGGCAGAACATACCAGCGGGTCTGTGAATTATGAAGTACCTTCCAGTATCCCAATAATTTATTGTAAAAAGCTATTGAGAAACTTTGTGTTTTTCAAACCGGGGGGTCTGGGGGCATGGAATGCCCTCCAGTACATCATTAATAGTGATAAGTTGTATTCCATAATCAAGCTACTGCGCCAGACTCTCGAATGTAAAGGTATTTGGCTCTGAAAGAGTAAGTTTTCTTTTGATAAAATTAATCCAAAAATATGTGAGCAAACTTTCTGTTTCTGAAACCGGGGAGGGGGGTCAGTAAAAGAAAAGAAAAAATTGTCAGTAATTGGGTTAAATTGTATTCCATTATCAAGTTATTGAGTCAATAAATAACAGATGTATGTATACGCACATACTGTTTGATTTTCAAACCGGGGGACATGGAATGCCCTCTAGTGCACCCGAAATTTGTTGACCCAGTAACTTGATTATGGAATACAGCTAAGCAGCAGTATGGTGTGAAGCACTCAGGTACAGTGACGGTGCGAAGTGAGGGTCAGGGTGGGCATTGCCCACCCTGTTGATTGGCGTTCCAATCCCAATTTTTTAGGTGCTTATTTCAATAATTTATTTTTTTAAGTATATTTGCTCCTTGCGGGCTCCTGTCCACCACAAATATATTGGGCCCAATTTGTGTCCATCCATTTCAAAACTGCTGGCGCCGTCGCTGAGTACCAACAGTAATTTCAGCAACCATAGAAAAAGAATTAGAAGACTTAAAAGATGGAAAGGAGAAACTGAAAGCATTATCGAAAGACCGGAAAACCGAAAGCTTTTAAAGTAAACTGATAACTCTCTGTATACTCTCCACAGGTAGGTAATATAAATTCATAGTATATAGTTAAACAAATAGTTAAAGATTCTACAAGTAAAACCTCATCTTCTGGTCGAGGCCTGTGCTTAAGAAATTTGGCCACCCAATTCAGACCTTGTCTCAGAACTCAGCCAGGGACTGCTTTGCGGCCGTGAAAAGGAGTGAAAATAATCCTAATCAAGTAACCCAGTAGTTGCGCGGTCTAGGACAAAATCCCGTGGCCACAATCCCGCGGCCATAATCCCGCTACCAAATTCCCGCCGGTCCATTATCCCGCCGGACCATAATCCTGCCGGACCATAATCCCGCTGGACCATAATCCCGCCGGACCAAAATCCTGCCAGACCATAATCCCACCATCCCGCCGGGTCATTTTTGTTGTGTTTCGAAACACAAAAATTTTGATCTTTACACTTTTCTTGTATCATAAAAAAATTGCACTGTTGTTCTAAAAGTTTAATAATTATGATTTGTTGCTCTTTATTTGAAAAACACCATTTTTGTAACTGATATTTGAAAAAAACAAAATTGATATCGAACAGTTTGTATCACATACTCACATACATAGAATACTTTGAATTTTGTTAAAAAATAACTGTCATTGGTGAAATTTGAATTTAAATTCGTTCAATGGCTTCCAAGTGAATTTTCTGGTTATGCTACTGATCATACCTCCAAATGGACGACAGACTTTTCCACCGATTTGGGTCAAGGTAGTTTATAAAGTATTAGTAGGAGTACTTTTGCTAAAGAAACATCATAAACTAACACTAACCTACATAACACATCAATATCCTTGCGCAGATATCTATTTTTCCGCTATTAAATCAGTGGCGCCGTATAAATTTTTAAGGCAATCAATTCAGTATAAGATCATAGCTTAAATTTTTTTGGAACCTGCGACTCGCTCTCCCATTTACCACAGAGCTACCGGCCGGCATTGTGTGAACCGGTGGACTTAGGAAAGATTTGGTCCGGCGGGATTATGGTACGGCGGGATTTTGGCAGCGGGATTGTGGCCGCGGGATTATGGCCGCGGGATTTTGTCCGATCCCGGTAGTTGCGAGCTGCGCGATGAAAGGGGCAACCCAGCATCACTAGGTTTTGACGTCGTAAACGTCGGTGACAAGCCAACGTTCGAAAGAAGGCGTTCCACATCCATCGTGGACATCACTTTTGCTTCCTCCAGTAACACGTCAACGACTGGAAGGTTCTCGATAACGAGACTGGCAAATTGGATGTATTTGTGGTCGAAGATATTGTCATGTATATTTTTGTACTTGTGACTAGGGTTGTGTAGTTCAGGGGTTTAGAGCTAAATTGACTAGAATTAATTTGGTATTGATTTAATTGTAAGCACAGGTGTATCAAAATAACGACTTAATGATTAATTCACTTAATGACTAATTACTTATGCAGTTGCACCGCTTGATGCTTCCCTTTCCTAGCCACACTTTGTCAATCTACTATGCGAGGGAGCTTCAAGTGGAAATCTATTTCACTACATTAATTATACATTTATTTATAGTTCATACATTTCCACTTGTGACAATATGCAACGGTAACCTATATGGCCCCAGCATACAGCCAAGACATGGAACGAAGAAGACGTGGAAGAACTGGCAGAAGCCATACTGGTCAACTGCAAGGCATCAATTCTAAAAAAGGCCCACAAACACGCAAGGACCGTGCAGTGGTGGTCCAAGAAAATCGCGGCTCTACGCAGAGAGTGCCAGACCATCAGAAGGAAATATCATAAACGACTACGAAGACAGAGCGAAGAAGAGACGCGGTTAGCAAGGAGGAGAAATGCGCAAGCGGGAACACTTGTCAACTGACCAAACTGAGTCTCAACGTCGTTAGTCTGGTGCAGAGGGGGCTTTAGTCAGTAAGAATCTGACACTACTAACCATCGTCCGAGGCTGGTGTCTTATGCAAGATTTCTCCCTGCAAGTAGAAAGAAAGTAAGCCTGTAAAAGAGGTTTAAAAATTTGTTTCTCCTTGGAGAAAAAGGAAATGAAATCTTCACCTCGGAAGAAACCAAAAAATAGAAACATCATTACCCGGATAGAATGGAATGGAAACTATCAAACAAAATCTGGATCCGATATAGAAAATTGAAAAAATTTTGAAAACTGAAGATTGAAAGCGTAATAAGTAAGAAAATTTAGTTCACTTGACACTAACTTTCTTATATAGTTTTATAGCTTAATACAACTTATTTTGGATTTTCAGTTGTGACTTTTCAACATAGAAGCCTGAGAAACTCAAGAAAAGCCCACGAATTCATTAATAACTAAAACTTGACAGATGTTTGACAGCTACAGACGATACAAATTCGGCTACTGTCACATTTTTTGTGTATTTATGCTAAAATTCGCCAAAAGTGGCGCTGCCTTCTTTTCCGCACACCGCCTGTAACCTATCTTATATCCTGAATTACCTTGTTATGTAATATACTATTTGTTTAGTAAAATTTGATGTGAACTAAAAAATTCGATTTTATGATTTCGAATATTCTGACAGTTGAATGCCGGACGCTAGTATTTATTGAAGGTTGACGTCATGTGAACTATCAGATGCTATCAGCATAGCACACTTTTAAAAAAAATTATTTTTTTAATTGTGCAGGTTTATCAAATTGGAAAATCAATTTGCAAACTTCGCACCGGCTCGGCCTCGGCTGCCATATTGAATCATCTAAAAGTGTCAGTGACATGCACTAACATTACATTTCTGTTTTCTTGTGCTTATGTTAGGTAAATTAATGATTACCACAGGAACGTAAATTCAGTTTGTATTAAAAGTATGTGTAATATTTCGTAATGGGACAATACTTGTTTTTCTAGGTCAGGTGGGCCTCACATCCCCGAAGGTTTTAACATTTCAACACCATGGAGAAAGAGTTACAAAATCGCGAAGACTTTTCCGAATCACTTCAAGTTCCATCTAATCCAAATGTCACCGTGAAAATTGAAAAGGATGAATCGGAAAGTACAGACTATACTTTTGAAGATTTTCATCACTCGGTCGACATTAAAGAAGAAATTCAATTTTTTGAGTCCCATCATGTTGAAAATGTACAGCCCTACCCAGTCGGGATTAGCCAAGTCAACGTAAAGAGTGAAACCGTGCAGAAATTATTTATTTGTGTTGTTTGTAATTTAGAGTTTTCGTGTAGATCAAAATTGAAATTTCATTTAAGAACACACAAAAACGAAACTAATTTTAAGTGTAAAAAGTATACGGGCAAGAAAAAATTTGAGTGTGCAATTTGTAGCTATAAGTGTTCGGGAAAACCTTATTTAAAAATTCACATGAGAACTCATATGGGCGGGAAACCGTTTTCATGTGAATTTTGTAATCATAAATGCTTGACTAAAGGAAATCTCAAAATCCATATACGAACTCATACAGGTGAGAAACCATATCAGTGTACAATTTGTGATCATAAATCTTCCACCAAAGGCCATATGATGCTTCACGAAAGAATGCACACTGGCGAGAAACCGTTTTCATGTGAATTTTGTAATTACAAATCATTTACCAAGCCACACATGACGGTTCACAGGAGAACTCATACAGGTGAAAAGCCTTACGGCTGTTTAACCTGTGCTTACAAATGTGCAACCGGAGGACAATTGAAAGCTCACGTAAAAACTCATTCGGCTGAGAAAACAGCTGCTTGTAAATTTTGTGAATATAAATGTTTAACGAGGGCGCAGTTGAGAATTCACGAAAGCAATCGTCACCTGGGTGATAAACCGTACTTATGCGAGATTTGTGCATTTACAACGACAAATAAAGGAATGTTACAAATGCATTTAAGAAAGCACACGGGTGAAAAGCCCTTTACGTGTCCGTATTGTGACTACAAATGTTCTCAAAAGGGAAACTTAAAAATCCACATACGAAAACATACAGGCGAGAGACCCTTTGAGTGCGAATTTTGTGATTATAAAGCAACTGCTAAAGGGCATCTACAGTTTCATATACGAACTCATACTGGTGAAAAATTACATCAATGTGAAATTTGTGGGGGCAGATGGCCACAGAAAGCTGACGTGAAGAAGCATATGAGAATTCATACCGGCGAAAAACCGTATAAGTGTACATTTTGTGACTATAAATGTGCACATAAACCAAGTTTAAAAGTTCATTTAAGAACCCATACGGGTGAGAAGCCGTATTCATGTGATAAATGTGAGTTTAAGTGTTCACGAAGGGAAACTTTCAGAAAACACTTTGCAATTCATCCTGCGTAAAGTTTTTTGTTCTATAACTTTTCAAATTTAATAAGCAGTAAATGATTATCTGTCATGTTAAGGTATCGAGGAGTAAATCACGGGGAAAAAATTATATTTCCTCCGTGACTTCTTCCTCGGGTAAAACATTTCTAGAAAAAGAATTAAAGAAAGCAGAACTGCATAAGACATATTCACCTTTCAAATAATCTAATTAGTTACATTAAAAATATAATTTTTATTTTATTTCACTATATTTCACAAATACTTGCGGATGCTCAAATTAACTTTTTTCTGACTGTTTGCTTGATTTATTGTAATTATTATATTTAAAATATGGAATAAAATTCCTATATCAACTAATTGTTAAAAAGCTAATAAAAACTCTCTTGCTATTTTAAAATTTACCTCTTGTCTCAAATTTTGTAATTAAAATTTTCAATCGTTTATGTCTGTTGTCGATAACTAGAGCTCGGATTTATATGCATCAATATACTTGAAAATATGGGCATCTCTATGCACCTAATTTACTTAAAATATCCACTAACATTGATAAAAATAGATAAAATATGCATTGATATGCAAACTAAACAATAGCTACTCTTCGAATTTTACATTTTTTTTTTTTAATTTTCAACAAGTACTAAAAAGCTTTATAAAATTTAATAATTTTTATAATAAATCTCGCCGAATTAGGTAAATGCATATTTTCAACATTTGGTGCATATTTGAGTAAATATAATAATTTAAAGTTAAATCAATATAATCAAGAACACAACAATGATAGACATGTTTCGACCTTATTGGGTCTCATCAGTATCATATAGTTGCATTCTTGAAAATATTGATTTGATTTTTTCCTTATATAGCATTTTTCGCGCAATTCTATAAGTTGGTATCGACTCCCGATTATAAATTCAAATAATAAACACGGGGTGTTTTATGGACCACCTTCCGAAGGGGTCGAACTGACAAGTCATAAGGACAGTGCAGAGAAGTGTTGAGGATTGAGCCTAACATAACATAGGATAATGTGGATGTAGCTTCTTCTAGCTACTGAGAATTTTAATAATTCAAAGTTAAATCAATCATAAGGACCTCAATCCTCAACACCCCCCAGTACTGTCCTTATGACGTGTCAGTTCGACCCCTTAGGAAAGTGCTCCATAAATCACCCCGTGTTTATTACTTGAATTTATAATCGGGAGTCGATACCAATTTATAGGATTGCGCGCGAAATGCTATATAAGGAAAAAATCAAATCAATATTTTCAAGAATGCAACTATATGATACTGATGAGATCTAATAAGGTCGAAACATGTCTATCATTGTTTGTTCTTGATTATATTGATTTAACTTTGAATTATTAAAATTCGCAGTAGCTAGAAGAAGCTACATCCACATTATCCTATGTTATGAGTTTAGGCTCAATCCTCAACACTTCTCTGCACTGTCCTTATGACTTGTCAGTTCGACCCCTTCGGAAGGTGTTCCATAAAACACCCCGTGTTTACTACTTGACTTTATAATCGGGAGTCGATACCAATTTATAGGATTGCGCGAAAAATGCTATATAAAGATAAAATCAAATCAATATTTTCAAGAATGCAACTATACGATACTGATGAGACCTAATAAGGTCGAAACATGTCTATCATTGTTGTGTTCTTGATTATATTGATTTAACTTTGAATTAGTAAAATTCGCAGTAGCTAGAAGAAGCTACATCCACATTATCCTATGTTATGAGTTTAGGCTCAATCCTCAACACTTCTCTGCACTGTCCTTATGACTTGTCAGTTCGACCCCTTCGGAAGGTGTTCCATAAAACACCCCGTGTTTACTACTTGACTTTATAATCGGGAGTCGATACCAATTTATAGGATTGCGCGAAAAATGCTATATAAAGATAAAATCAAATCAATATTTTCAAGAATGCAACTATATGATACTGATGAGACCTAATAAGGTCGAAACATGTCTATCATTGTTGTGTTCTTGATTATATTGATTTAACTTTGAATTATTAAAATTCGCAGTAGCTAGAAGAAGCTACATCCACATTATCCTATGTTATGAGTTTAGCCTCAATCCTCAACACTTCTCTGCACTGTCCTTATGACTTGTCAGTTCGACCCCTTCGGAAGGTGTTCCATAAAACACCCCGTGTTTACTACTTGACTTTATAATCGGGAGTCGATACCAATTTATAGGATTGCGCGAAAAATGCTATATAAGGATAAAATCAAATCAATATTTTCAAGAATGCAACTATATGATACTGATGAGACCTAATAAGGTCGAAACATGTCTATCATTGTTGTGTTCTTGATTATATTGATTTAACTTTGAATTAGTAAAATTTGCAGTAGCTAGAAGAAGCTACATCCACATTATCCTATGTTATGAGTTTAGGCTCAATCCTCAACACTTCTCTGCACTGTCCTTATGACTTGGCAGTTCGACCCCTTCGGAAGGTGTTCCATAAAACAACCCCGTGTTTATTACTTGACTTTATAATCGGGAGTCTATACCAATTTATAGGATTGAGCGAAAAATACTATATAAGGAAAAAATTAAATCAATATTTTCAAGAATGCAACTATATGATACTGATGAGACCTAATAAGGTCGAAACATGTCTATCATTGTTGTGTTCTTGATTATATTGATTTAACTTTCAATTAGTAAAATTCGCAGTAGCTAGAAGAAGCTACATCCACATTATCCTATGTTATGAGTTGAGGCTCAATCCTCAACACTTCTCTGCACTGTCCTTATGACTTGTCAGTTCGACCCCTTCGGAAGGTGTTCCATAAAACACCCCGTGTTTATTATTTGAATTTATAATCGGGAGTCGATACCAAATTATAGGATTGCGCGAAAAATGCTATATAAGGAAAAAATCAAATCAATATTTTCAAGAATGCAACTATATGATACTGATGAGACCTAATAAGGTCGAAACATGTCTATCATTGTTGTGTTCTTGATTATATTGATTTAACTTTGAATTAGTAAAATTCGCAGTAGCTAGAAGAAGCTACATCCACATTATCCTATGTTATGAGTTGAGGCTCAATCCACAACACTTCTCTGCACTGTCCTTATGACTTGTCAGTTCGACCCCTTCGGAAGGTGTTCCATAAAACACCCCGTGTTTATTATTTGAATTTATAATCGGGAGTCGATACCAAATTATAGGATTGCGCGAAAAATGCTATATAAGGAAAAAATCAAATCAATATTTTCAAGAATGCAACTATATGATACTGATGAGACCTAATAAGGTCGAAACATGTCTATCATTGTTGTGTTCTTGATTATATTGATTTAACTTTGAATTAGTAAAATTCGCAGTAGCTAGAAGAAGCTACATCCACATTATCCTATGTTATGAGTTTAGGCTCAATCCTCAACACTTCTATGCACTGTCCTTATGACTTGGCAGTTCGACCCCTTCGGAAGGTATTCCATAAAACACCCCGTGTTTACTACTTGACTTTATAATCGGGAGTCGATACCAATTTATAGGATTGCGCGAAAAATGCTATATAAGGATAAAATCAAATCAATATTTTCAAGAATGCAACTATATGATACTGATGAGTCCTAATAAGGTCGAAACATGTCTATCATTGTTGTGTTCTTGATTATATTGATTTACCTTTGAATTAGTAAAATTCGCAGTAGCTAGAAGAAGCTACATACACATTATCCTATGTTATGAGTTTAGGCTCAATCCTCAACACTTCTCTGCACTGTCCTTATGACTTGTCAGTTCCACCCCTTCGGAAGGTGTTCCATAAAACACCCCGTGTTTATTATTTGAATTTATAATCGGGAGTCGACACCAAATTATAGGATTGCGCGAAAAATGCTATATAAGCAAAAAATCAAATCAATATTTTCAAGAATGCAACTATATGATACTGATGAGACCTAATAAGGTCGAAACA
The DNA here is from genome assembly GCA_949152465.1 of Cantharis flavilabris. Classification (NCBI taxonomy): domain Eukaryota; kingdom Metazoa; phylum Arthropoda; class Insecta; order Coleoptera; family Cantharidae; genus Cantharis; species Cantharis flavilabris. The sequence continues at coordinate 33,211,665 of OX424437.1, forward strand.
TGTCTATCATTGTTGTGTTCTTGATTATATTGATTTAACTTTGAATTTTTAAATTCGCAGTAGCTAGAAGAAGCTACATCCACAATAACCTATGTTATGAGTTGAGGCTCAATCCTCAACACTTCTCTGCACTGTCCTTATGACTTGTCAGTTCGACCCCTTCGGAAGGTGTTCCATAAAACACCCCGTGTTTATTATTTGAATTTATAATCGGGAGTCGATACGAAATTATAGGATTGCGCGAAAAATGCTATATAAGGAAAAAATCAAATCAATAATTTCAAGAATGCAACTATATGATACTGATGAGACCTAATAAGGTCGAAACATGTCTATCATTGTTGTGTTCTTGATTATATTGATTTACCTTTGAATTAGTAAAATTCGCAGTAGCTAGAAGAAGCTACATCCACATTATCCTATGTTATGAGTTTAGGCTCAATCCTCAACACTTCTCTGCACTGTCCTTATGACTTGTCAGTTCCACCCCTTCGGAAGGTGTTCCATAAAACACCCCGTGTTTATTATTTGAATTTATAATCGGGAGTCGATACCAAATTATAGGATTGCGCGAAAAATGCTATATAAGGAAAAAATCAAATCAATATTTTCAAGAATGCAACTGTATGATACTGATGAGACCTAATAAGGTCGAAACATGTCTATCATTGTTGTGTTCTTGATTATATTGATTTAACTTTGAATTATTAAATTCGCAGTAGCTAGAAGAAGCTACATCCACAATAACCTATGTTATGAGTTGAGGCTCAATCCTCAACACTTCTCTGCACTGTCCTTATGACTTGTCAGTTCGACCCCTTCGGAAGGTGTTCCATAAAACACCCCGTGTTTATTATTTGAATTTATAATCGGGAGTCGATACGAAATTATAGGATTGCGCGAAAAATGCTATATAAGGAAAAAATCAAATCAATAATTTCAAGAATGCAACTATATGATACTGATGAGACCTAATAAGGTCGAAACATGTCTATCATTGTTGTGTTCTTGATTATATTGATTTAACTTTGAATTAGTAAAATTCGCAGTAGCTAGAAGAAGCTACATCCACATTATCCTATGTTATGAGTTTAGGCTCAATCCTCAACACTTCTCTGCACTGTCCTTATGACTTGTCAGTTCCACCCCTTCGGAAGGTGTTCCATAAAACACCCCGTGTTTATTATTTGAATTTATAATCGGGTGTCGATACCAAATTATAGGATTGCGCGAAAAATACTATATAAGGAAAAAATCAAATCAATATTTTCAAGAATGCAACTATATGATACTGATGAGACCTAATAAGGTCGAAACATGTCTATCATTGTTGTGTTCTTGATTATATTGATTTACCTTTGAATTAGTAAAATTCGCAGTAGCTAGAAGAAGCTACATCCACATTATCCTATGTTATGAGTTTAGGCTCAATCCTTAACACTTCTATGCACTGTCCTTATGACTTGTCAGTTCGACCCCTTCGGAAGGTATTCCATAAAACACCCCGTGTCTACTACTTGACTTTATAATCGGGAGTCGATACCAATTTATAGGATTGCGCGAAAAATGCTATATAAGGATAAAATCAAATCAATATTTTCTAGAATGCAACTATATGATACTGATGAGACCTAATAAGGTCGAAACATGTCTATCATTGTTGTGTTCTTGATTATATTGATTTAACTTTGAATTTTTAAATTCGCAGTAGCTAGAAGAAGCTACATCCACAATAACCTATGTTATGAGTTGAGGCTCAATCCTCAACACTTCTCTGCACTGTCCTTATGACTTGTCAGTTCGACCCCTTCGGAAGGTGTTCCATAAAACACCCCGTGTTTATTATTTGAATTTATAATCGGAAGTCGATACGAAATTATAGGATTGCGCGAAAAATGCTATATAAGGGAAAAATCAAATCAATAATTTCAAGAATGCAACTATATGATACTGATGAGACCTAATAAGGTCGAAACATGTCTATCATTGTTGTGTTCTTGATTATATTGATTTAACTTTGAATTAGTAAAATTCGCAGTAGCTAGAAGAAGCTACATCCACATTATCCTATGTTATGAGTTGAGGCTCAATCCTCAACACTTCTCTGCACTGTCCTTATGACTTGTCAGTTCGACCCCTTCGGAAGGTGTTCCATATAACACCCCGTGTTTATTATTTGAATTTATAATCGGGAGTCGATACCAAATTATAGGATTGCGCGAAAAATGCTATATAAGGAAAAAATCAAATCAATATTTTCAAGAATGCAACTATATGATACTGATGAGACCTAATAAGGTCGAAACATGTCTATCATTGTTGTGTTCTTGATTATATTGATTTAACTTTGAATTAGTAAAATTCGCAGTAGCTAGAAGAAGCTACATCCACATTAACCTATGTTATGAGTTTAGGCTCAATCCTCAACACTTCTCTGCACTGTCCTTATGACTTGTCAGTTCGACCCTTTCGGAAGGTGTTCCATAAAACACCCCGTGTTTATTATTTGAATTTATAATCGGGAGTCGATACCAAATTATAGGATTGCGCGAAAAATGCTATATAAGGAAAAAATCAAATCAATATTTTCAAGAATGCAACTATATGATACTGATGAGACCTAATAAGGTCGAAACATGTCTATCATTGTTGTGTTCTTGATTATATTGATTTAACTTTGAATTATTAAAATTCGCAGTAGCTAGAAGAAGCTACATCCACATTAACCTATGTTATGAGTTTAGGCTCAATCCTCAACACTTCTCTGCAGTGTCCTTATGACTTGTCAGTTCGACCCTTTCGGAAGGTGTTCCATAAAACACCCCGTGTTTACTACTTGACTTTATAATCGGGAGTCGATACCAATTTATAGGATTGCGCGAAAAATGCTATATAAGGATAAAATCAAATCAATATTTTCAAGAATGCAACTATATGATACTGATGAGACCTAATAAGGTCGAAACATGTCTATCATTGTTGTGTTCTTGATTATATTGATTTAACTTTGAATTAGTAAAATTCGCAGTAGCTAGAAGAAGCTACATCCACATTAACCTATGTTATGAGTTTAGGCTCAATCCTCAACACTTCTCTGCACTGTCCTTATGACTTGTCAGTTCGACCCCTTCGGAAGGTGTTCCATAAAACACCCCGTGTTTATTATTTGAATTTATAATCGGGAGTCGATACCAAATTATAGGATTGCGCGAAAAATGCTATATAAGGAAAAAATCAAATCAATATTTTCAAGAATGCAACTATATGATACTGATGAGACCTAATAAGGTCGAAACATGTCTATCATTGTTGTGTTCTTGATTATATTGATTTAACTTTGAATTAGTAAAATTCGCAGTAGCTAGAAGAAGCTACATCCACATTAACCTATGTTATGAGTTTAGGCTCAATCCTCAACACTTCTCTGCACTGTCCTTATGACTTGTCAGTTCGACCCCTTCGGAAGGTGTTCCATAAAACACCCCGTGTTTATTATTTGAATTTATAATCGGGAGTCGATACCAAATTATAGGATTGCGCGAAAAATGCTATATAAGGAAAAAATCAAATCAATATTTTCAAGAATGCAACTATATGATACTGATGAGACCTAATAAGGTCGAAACATGTCTATCATTGTTGTGTTCTTGATTATATTGATTTAACTTTGAATTAGTAAAATTCGCAGTAGCTAGAAGAAGCTACATCCACATTAACCTATGTTATGAGTTTAGGCTCAATCCTCAACACTTCTCTGCACTGTCCTTATGACTTGTCAGTTCGACCCTTTCGGAAGGTGTTCCATAAAACACCCCGTGTTTATTATTTGAATTTATAATCGGGAGTCGATACCAAATTATAGGATTGCGCGAAAAATGCTATATAAGGAAAAAATCAAATCAATATTTTCAAGAATGCAACTATATGATACTGATGAGACCTAATAAGGTCGAAACATGTCTATCATTGTTGTGTTCTTGATTATATTGATTTAACTTTGAATTATTAAAATTCGCAGTAGCTAGAAGAAGCTACATCCACATTAACCTATGTTATGAGTTTAGGCTCAATCCTCAACACTTCTCTGCACTGTCCTTATGACTTGTCAGTTCGACCCTTTCGGAAGGTGTTCCATAAAACACCCCGTGTTTATTATTTGAATTTATAATCGGGAGTAGATACCAAATTATAGGATTGCGCGAAAAATGCTATATAAGGAAAAAATCAAATCAATATTTTCAAGAATGCAACTATATGATACTGATGAGACCTAATAAGGTCGAAACATGTCTATCATTGTTGTGTTCTTGATTATATTGATTTAACTTTGAATTAGTAAAATTCGCAGTAGCCAGAAGAAGCTACATCCACATTATCCTATGTTATGAGTTTATGCTCAATCCTCAACACTTCTCTGCACTGTCCTTATGACTTGTCAGTTCGACCCCTTCGGAAGGTGTTCCATAAAACACCACGTGTTTATTATTTGAATTTATAATCGGGAGTCGATACCAATTTATAGGATTGCGCGAAAAATGCTATATAAGGAAAAAATCAAATCAATATTTTCAAGAATGCAACTATATGATACTGATGAGACCTAATAAGGTCGAAACATGTCTATCATTGTTGTGTTCTTGATTATATTGATTTAACTTTGAATTATTAAAATTCGCAGTAGCCAGAAGAAGCTACATCCACATTATCCTATGTTATGAGTTTAGGCTCAATCCTCAACACTTCTCTGCACTGTCCTTATGACTTGTCCGTTCGACCCCTTCGGAAGGTGTTCCATAAAACACCCCGTGTTTATTATTTGAATTTATAATCGGGAGTCAATACCAATTTATAGGATTGCGCGAAAAATGCTATATAAGGAAAAAATCAAAACAATATTTTCAAGAATGCAACTATATGATACTGATGAGACCTAATAAGGTCGAAAGATGTCTATCATTGTTGTGTTCTTGATTATATTGATTTAACTTTGAATTAGTAAAATTCGCAGTAGCTAGAAGAAGCTACATCCACATTATCCTATGTTATGAGTTTAGGCTCAATCCTCAACACTTCTCTGCACTGTCCTTATGACTTGTCAGTTCGACCCCTTCGGAAGGTATTCCATAAAACACCCCGTGTCTACTACTTGACTTTATAATCGGGAGTCGATACCAATTTATAGGATTGCGCGAAAAATGCTATATAAGGATAAAATCAAATCAATATTTTCTAGAATGCAACTATATGATACTGATGAGACCTAATAAGGTCGAAACATGTCTATCATTGTTGTGTTCTTGATTATATTGATTTAACTTTGAATTTTTAAATTCGCAGTAGCTAGAAGAAGCTACATCCACAATTACCTATGTTATGAGTTGAGGCTCAATCCTCAACACTTCTCTGCACTGTCCTTATGACTTGTCAGTTCGACCCCTTCGGAAGGTGTTCCATAAAACACCCCGTGTTTATTATTTGAATTTATAATCGGAAGTCGATACGAAATTATAGGATTGCGCGAAAAATGCTATATAAGGGAAAAATCAAATCAATAATTTCAAGAATGCAACTATATGATACTGATGAGACCTAATAAGGTCGAAACATGTCTATCATTGTTGTGTTCTTGATTATATTGATTTAACTTTGAATTAGTAAAATTCGCAGTAGCTAGAAGAAGCTACATCCACATTATCCTATGTTATGAGTTTAGGCTCAATCCTCAACACTTCTCTGCACTGTCCTTATGACTTGTCAGTTCGACCCTTTCGGAAGGTGTTCCATAAAACACCCCGTGTTTACTACTTGACTTTATAATCGGGAGTCGATACCAATTTATAGGATTGCGCGAAAAATGCTATATAAGGATAAAATCAAATCAATATTTTCAAGAATGCAACTATATGATACTGATGAGACCTAATAAGGTCGAAACATGTCTATCATTGTTGTGTTCTTGATTATATTGATTTAACTTTGAATTAGTAAAATTCGCAGTAGCTAGAAGAAGCTACATCCACATTATCCTATGTTATGAGTTGAGGCTCAATCCTCAACACTTCTCTGCACTGTCCTTATGACTTGGCAGTTCGACCCCTTCGGAAGGTGTTCCATAAAACACCCCGTGTTTATTACTTGACTTTATAATCGGGAGTCTATACCAATTTATAGGATTGCGCGAAAAATGCTATATAAGGAAAAAATCAAATCAATATTTTCAAGAATGCAACTATATGATACTGATGAGACCTAATAAGGTCGAAACATGTCTATCATTGTTGTGTTCTTGATTATATTGATTTAACTTTGAATTAGTAAAATTCGCAGTAGCTAGAAGAAGCTACATCCACATTAACCTATGTTATGAGTTTAGGCTCAATCCTCAACACTTCTCTGCACTGTCCTTATGACTTGTCAGTTCGACCCCTTCGGAAGGTGTTCCATAAAACACCCCGTGTTTATTATTTGAATTTATAATCGGGAGTCGATACCAAATTATAGGATTGCGCGAAAAATGCTATATAAGGAAAAAATCAAATCAATATTTTCAAGAATGCAACTATATGATACTGATGAGACCTAATAAGGTCGAAACATGTCTATCATTGTTGTGTTCTTGATTATATTGATTTAACTTTGAATTAGTAAAATTCGCAGTAGCTAGAAGAAGCTACATCCACATTAACCTATGTTATGAGTTTAGGCTCAATCCTCAACACTTCTCTGCACTGTCCTTATGACTTGTCAGTTCGACCCTTTCGGAAGGTGTTCCATAAAACACCCCGTGTTTATTATTTGAATTTATAATCGGGAGTCGATACCAAATTATAGGATTGCGCGAAAAATGCTATATAAGGAAAAAATCAAATCAATATTTTCAAGAATGCAACTATATGATACTGATGAGACCTAATAAGGTCGAAACATGTCTATCATTGTTGTGTTCTTGATTATATTGATTTAACTTTGAATTATTAAAATTCGCAGTAGCTAGAAGAAGCTACATCCACATTAACCTATGTTATGAGTTTAGGCTCAATCCTCAACACTTCTCTGCACTGTCCTTATGACTTGTCAGTTCGACCCTTTCGGAAGGTGTTCCATAAAACACCCCGTGTTTATTATTTGAATTTATAATCGGGAGTAGATACCAAATTATAGGATTGCGCGAAAAATGCTATATAAGGAAAAAATCAAATCAATATTTTCAAGAATGCAACTATATGATACTGATGAGACCTAATAAGGTCGAAACATGTCTATCATTGTTGTGTTCTTGATTATATTGATTTAACTTTGAATTATTAAAATTCGCAGTAGCTAGAAGAAGCTACATCCACATTAACCTATGTTATGAGTTTAGGCTCAATCCTCAACACTTCTCTGCACTGTCCTTATGACTTGTCAGTTCGACCCCTTCGGAAGGTGTTCCATAAAACACCACGTGTTTATTATTTGAATTTCTAATCGGGAGTCGATACCAATTTATAGGATTGCGCGAAAAATGCTATATAAGGATAAAATCAAATCAATATTTTCAAGAATGCAATTATATGATACTGATGAGACCTAATAAGGTCGAAACATGTCTATCATTGTTGTGTTCTTGATTATATTGATTTAACTTTGAATTAGTAAAATTCGCAGTAGCCAGAAGAAGCTACATCCACATTATCCTATGTTATGAGTTTATGCTCAATCCTCAACACTTCTCTGCACTGTCCTTATGACTTGTCAGTTCGACCCCTTCGGAAGGTGTTCCATAAAACACCACGTGTTTATTATTTGAATTTATAATCGGGAGTCGATACCAATTTATAGGATTGCGCGAAAAATGCTATATAAGGAAAAAATCAAATCAATATTTTCAAGAATGCAACTATATGATACTGATGAGACCTAATAAGGTCGAAACATGTCTATCATTGTTGTGTTCTTGATTATATTGATTTAACTTTGAATTATTAAAATTCGCAGTAGCCAGAAGAAGCTACATCCACATTATCCTATGTTATGAGCTTAGGCTCAATCCTCAACACTTCTCTGCACTGTCCTTATGACTTGTCAGTTCGACCCCTTCGGAAGGTGTTCCATAAAACAATAACGGGTTTATTATTTGAATTTCTAATCGGGAGTCGATACCAATTTATAGGATTGCGCGAAAAATGCTATATAAGGATAAAATCAAATCAAATCAATATTTTCAAGAATGCAACCATATGATACTGATGAGACCTAATAAGGTCGAAACATGTCTATCATTGTTGTGTTCTTGATTATATTGATTTAACTTTGAATTAGTAAAATTCGCAGTAGCTAGAAGAAGCTACATCCACATTATCCTATGTTATGAGTTTAGGCTCAATCCTCAACACTTCTCTGCACTGTCCTTATGACTTGTCAGTTCGACCCCTTCGGAAGGTGTTCCATAAAACACCCCGTGTTTATTACTTGAATTTATAATCGGGAGTCGATACCAATTTATAGGATGCGCAAAAAATGCTATATAAGGAAAAAATCAAATCCATATTTTCAAGAATGCAACTAAACGATACTGACGAGACCTAATAAGGTCGAAACATGTCTATCATTGTTGTGTTCTTGATTATATTGATTTAACTTTGAATTAGTAAAATTCGCAGTAGCTAGAAGAAGCTACATCCACATTACCCTATGTTATGAGTTTAGGCTCAATCCTCAACACTTCTCTGCACTGTCCTTATGACTTGTCAGTTCGACCCCTTCGGAAGGTGTTCCATAAAACACCCCGTGTTTATTACTTGAATTTATAATCAGGAGTCGATACCAATTTATAGGATTGCGCGCAAAATGCTATATAAGGAAAAAATCAAATCAATATTTTCAAGAATGCAACTAATGATACTGATTGGACCTAATAAGGTCGAAACATGTCTATCATTGTTGTGTTCTTTATTATATTGATTTAACTTTGAATTATTAAAATTCGCAGTAGCTAGAAGAAGCTACATCCACATTATCCTATGTTATGAGTTTAGGCTCAATCCTCGACACTTCTCTGCACTGTCCTTATGACTTGTCATTTCGACCCCTTCGGAAGGTGTTCCATAAAACACCCCGTGTTTATTACTTGAATTTATAATCAGGAGTCGATACCAATTTATAGGATTGCGCGAAAAATGCTATATAAGGAAAAATCAAATCAATATTTTCAAGAATGCAACTATATGATACTGATGAGACCTAATAAGGTCGAAACATGTCTATCATTGTTGTGTTCTTGATTATATTGATTTAACTTTGAATTAGTAAAATTCGCAGTAGCTAGAAGAAGCTACATCCACATTATCCTATGTTATGAGTTTAGGCTTAATCCTCAACACTTCTCTGCACTGTCCTTATGACTTGTCAGTTCGACCACTTCGGAAGGTGTTCCATAAAACACCCCGTGTTTATTACTTGACTTTATAATCAGGAGTCGATACCAATTTATAGGATTGCGCGAAAAATGCTATATAAGGAAAAAATCAAATCAATATTTTCAAGAATGCAACTATATGATACTGATGAGACATAATAAGGTCGAAACATGTCTATCATTGTTGTGTTCTTTATTATATTGATTTAACTTTGAATTATTAAAATTCGCAGTAGCTAGAAGAAGCTACATCCACATTATATTATGTTATGAGTTTAGGCTCAATCGTCAACACTTCTCTGCACTGTCCTTATGACCTGTCAGTTCGACCCCTTCTGAAGGTGTTCCATAAAACACCCCCTGTTTATTACTTGACTTTATAATCGGGAGTCGATACCAATTTATAGGATTGCGCGAAAAATGCTATATAAGGAAAAAATCAAATCAATATTTTCAAGAATGCAACTATTAGATACTGATGAGACCTAATAAGGTCGAAACATGTCTATCATTGTTGTGTTCTTGATTATATTGATTTAACTTTGAATTAGTAAAATTCGCAGTAGCCAGAAGAAGCTACATCCACATTATCCTATGTTATGAGTTTAGGCTCAATCGTCAACACTTCTCTGCACTGTCCTTATGACTTGTCAGTTCGACCCCTTCGGAAGGTGTTCCATAAAACACCCCTTGTCTATTACTTGACTTTATAATCGGGATTCGATACCAATTTATAGGATTGCGCGAAAAATGCTATATAAGGAAAAAATCAAATCAATATTTTCAAGAATGCAACTATATGATACTGATGAGACATAATAAGGTCGAAACATCTCTATCATTGTTGTGTTCTTGATTATATTGATTTAACTTTGAATTAGTAAAATTCGCAGTAGCCAGAAGAAGCTACATCCACATTATCCTATGTTATGAGTTTAGGCTCAATCGTCAACACTTCTCTGCACTGTCCTTATGACTTGTCAGTTCGACCCCTTCGGAAGGTGTTCCATAAAACACCCCGTGTTTATTACTTGACTTTATAATCAGGAGTCGATACCAATTTATAGGATTGCGCGAAAAATGCTATATAAGGAAAAAATCAAATCAATATTTTCAAGAATGCAACTATATGATACTAATGAGACATAATAAGGTCGAAACATCTCTATCATTGTTGTGTTCTTGATTATATTGATTTAACTTTGAATTAGTAAAATTCGCAGTAGCCAGAAGAAGCTACATCCACATTATCCTATGTTATGAGTTTAGGCTGAATCGTCAACACTTCTCTGCACTGTCCTTATGACTTGTCAGTTCGACCCCTTCGGAAGGTGTTCCATAAAACACCCCCTGTTTATTACTTGACTTTATAATCGGGAGTCGATACCAATTTATAGGATTGCGCGAAAAATGCTATATAAGGAAAAAATCAAATCAATATTTTCAAGAATGCAACTATTAGATACTGATGAGACCTAATAAGGTCGAAACATGTCTATCATTTTTGTGTGCTTGATTATATTGATTTAACTTTGAATTATTAAAATTCGCAGTAGCTAGAAGAAGCTACATCCACATTATCCTATGTTATGAGTTTAGGCTCAATCCTCAACACTTCTCTGCACTGTCCTTATGACTTGTCAGTTTGACCCCTTCGGAAGGTGTTCCATAAAACACCCCGTGTTTATTACTTGAATTTATAATCGGGAGTCGATACCAATTTATAGGATTGCGCGAAAAATGCTATATAAGGAAAAAATCAAATCAATATTTTCAAGAATGCAACTATATGATACTGATGAGACCTAATAAGGTCGAAACATGTCTATCATTGTTGTGTTCTTGATTATATTGATTTAACTTTGAATTATTAAAATTCGCAGTAGCTAGAAGAAGCTACATATACATTATCCTATGTTATGAGTTTAGGCTCAATCCTCGACACTTCTCTGCACTGTCCTTATGACTTGTCATTTCGACCCCTTCGGAAGGTGTTCCATAAAACACCCCGTGTTTATTACTTGAATTTATAATCAGGAGTCGATACCAATTTATAGGATTGCGCGAAAAATGCTAAAATAAGGAAAAAATCAAATCAATATTTTCAAGAATGCAACTATATGATACTGATGAGACCTAATAAGGTCGAAACATGTCTATCATTTTTGTGTGCTTGATTATATTGATTTAATTTTGAATTAGTAAAATTCGCAGTAGCTAGAAGAAGCTACATCCACATTATCCTATGTTAAGAGTTTAGGCTCAATCCTTAACACTTCTCTGCACTGTCCTTATGACTTGTCAGTTCGACCCCTTCTTAAGGTGTTCCATAAAACACCCCGTGTTTATTACTTGACTTTATAATCAGGAGTCGATACCAATTTATAGGATTGCGCGAAAAATGCTATATAAGGAAAAAATCAAATCAATATTTTCAAGAATGCAACTATATGATACTGATGAGACATAATAAGGTCGAAACATGTCTATCATTGTTGTGTTCTTTATTATATTGATTTAACTTTGAATTATTAAAATTCGCAGTAGCTAGAAGAAGCTACATCCACATTATCCTATGTTATGAGTTTAGGCTCAATCGTCAACACTTCTCTGCACTGTCCTTATGACCTGTCAGTTCGACCCCTTCTGAAGGTGTTCCATAAAACACCCCCTGTTTATTACTTGACTTTATAATCGGGAGTCGATACCAATTTATAGGATTGCGCGAAAAATGCTATATAAGGAAAAAATCAAATCAATATTTTCAAGAATGCAACTATTAGATACTGATGAGACCTAATAAGGTCGAAACATGTCTATCATTTTTGTGTGCTTGATTATATTGATTTAACTTTGAATTAGTAAAATTCGCAGTAGCTAGAAGAAGCTACATCCACATTATCATATGTTAAGAGTTTAGGCTCAATCCTTAACACTTCTCTGCACTGTCCTTATGACTTGTCAGTTCGACCCCTTCTTAAGGTGTTCCATAAAACACCCCGTGTTTATTACTTGACTTTATAATCGGGAGTCGATACCAATTTATAGGATTGCGCGAAAAATGCTATATAAGGAAAAAATCAAATCAATATTTTCAAGAATGCAACTATATGATACTGATGAGACCTAATAAGGTCGAAACATGTCTATCATTGTTGTGTTCTTGATTATATTGATTTAACTTTGAATTAGTAAAATTCGCAGTAGCTAGAAGAAGCTACATCCACATTATCATATGTTAAGAGTTTAGGCTCAATCCTTAACACTTCTCTGCACTGTCCTTATGACTTGTCAGTTCGACCCCTTCTTAAGGTGTTCCATAAAACACCCCGTGTTTATTACTTGACTTTATAATCGGGAGTCGATACCAATTTATAGGATTGCGCGAAAAATGCTATATAAGGAAAAAATCAAATCAATATTTTCAAGAATGCAACTATATGATACTGATGAGACCTAATAAGGTCGAAACATGTCTATCATTGTTGTGTTCTTGATTATATTGATTTAACTTTGAATTATTAAAATTCGCAGTAGCTAGAAGAAGCTACATCCACATTATCCTATGTTATGAGTTTAGGCTCAATCCTCAACACTTCTCTGCACTGTCCTTATGACTTGTCAGTTTGACCCCTTCGCAAGGTGTTCCATAAAACACCCCGTGTTTATTACTTGAATTTATAATCGGGAGTCGATACCAATTTATAGGATTGCGCGAAAAATGCTATATAAGGAAAAAATCAAATCAATATTTTCAAGAATGCAACTATATGATACTGATGAGACCTAATAAGGTCGAAACATGTCTATCATTGTTGTGTTCTTGATTATATTGATTTAACTTTGAATTATTAAAATTCGCAGTAGCTAGAAGAAGCTACATATACATTATCCTATGTTATGAGTTTAGGCTCAATCCTCGACACTTCTCTGCACTGTCCTTATGACTTGTCATTTCGACCCCTTCGGAAGGTGTTCCATAAAACACCCCGTGTTTATTACTTGAATTTATAATCAGGAGTCGATACCAATTTATAGGATTGCGCGAAAAATGCTATATAAGGAAAAAATCAAATCAATATTTTCAAGAATGCAACTATATGATACTGATGAGACCTAATAAGGTCGAAACATGTCTATCATTTTTGTGTGCTTGATTATATTGATTTAACTTTGAATTAGTAAAATTCGCAGTAGCTAGAAGAAGCTACATCCACATTATCCTATGTTAAGAGTTTAGGCTCAATCCTTAACACTTCTCTGCACTGTCCTTATGACTTGTCAGTTCGACCCCTTCTTAAGGTGTTCCATAAAACACCCCGTGTTTATTACTTGACTTTATAATCGGGAGTCGATACCAATTTATAGGATTGCGCGAAAAATGCTATATAAGGAAAAAATCAAATCAATATTTTCAAGAATGCAACTATATGATACTGATGAGACCTAATAAGGTCGAAACATGTCTATCGTTGTTGTGTTCTTGATTATATTGATTTAACTTTGAATTATTAAAATTCGCAGTAGCTAGAAGAAGCTACATCCACATTATCCTATGTTATGAGTTTAGGCTCAATCCTCAACACTTCTCTGCACTGTCCTTATGACTTGTCAGTTGGACCCCTTCGGAAGGTGTTCCATAAAACACCCCGTGTTTATTACTTGAATTTATAATCGGGAGTCGATACCAATTTATAGGATTGCGCGAAAAATGCTATATAAGGAAAAAATCAAATCAATATTTTCAAGAATGCAACTATATGATACTGATGAGACCTAATAAGGTCGAAACATGTCTATCATTGTTGTGTTCTTGATTATATTGATTTAACTTTGAATTAGTAAAATTCGCAGTAGCTAGAAGAAGCTACATCCACATTATCCTATGTTATGAGTTTAGGCTCAATCCTCAACACTTCTCTGCACTGTCCTTATGACTTGTCAGTTCGACCCCTTCGGAAGGTGCTCCATAAAACACCCTATGTTTATTATTTAAATTTATAATCGGGAGTCGCACACAGGCGAATTTTTAAGAAATCCTGGCCAAAAATATTTTTTTTTATATAAAACGATATTTTGATAATAAAAGAGTGAAAAAATAATTAAAAATTGCAACAATTTTAAATAAAGTTATATTTTTGAGATATTACTATACTAAGAATTATACAGGATGTTTCAAAAGTCATTAATAAAATTCATATAATTTATTGTTAAATATATGTATAAGTTATTTTTTTTTAAAACGCTTGTATTCGTCTGTTTTTTTTTCATGCATTTAAAAAAATAATTTTTATTTATACAGGGTGCCCACAAAGCAGATATCTTCAATCTTTTTAATTTATTTCCCGATTTTTGTTTTATTTTTGAATTCTACGTAAAATTTTGACCACCCACCACATAAAAATACATAAACAATATAAATAGATAATAATTGTAATTATTTATTTTTTATTAGTAAACAATAATATTAAACAATATAATTTAAAATGCTAGCTTGGAAATATTTTCAATTCTATAAGATTCAGAATACTGAAACTTTACTAGTTACTCAGAATCAGTTTTGTCTTCAGGGAGCTCATGAGTATTTTTGGGAATATTAGGTTCATCAAAAAAAGTTGACCACGTCAGATGGATATTTTTTCAAAGCTTTGGGACTGAGTTTTCTCATACTGGAGATTAGAGGATCGGATGAAACTACAAGATTATGGAAAATATCTTCCATATTTTGTGGTCTTGAGAATTTCCTAGAAAATGATTGTCTGAATCTTTTAATGTCCTTATTGCGGGACTCTTGGGCCTCTTCACCAAGTTGTCCTATAGGTAAACTGGAATTTTCAATTATTGCTGCGTTGTGAATTAAAATTTTATGTACACTAGTAGGCATATTATACCAAGGATATAATTCGACAAACTTCCTAGCAGTAACCAGACAATAATTTTTAAACGGGTCGATTTTAATGGAATAACCGCTAGAAATAGTTAATAAAATGATTCTAAATCGAGAGATTATTTCCTCATCAATCCCAGTTATTCTTGATGAGGTTTCCGGATTACTGAAAAATCGACGAGCAGTATTACCATCATTCGTGCTGCCAAACCCTGGTTTTGGTTTATCGATTAATAAACCCATTTCATTTCGGAACAGATCTTGAATTCTTTTCTTTTTTAATGCCACCGTCTCTTTATTTTGTTTTCCTCTTGCCTGCCATTGACAAATTTCCAGTTTATACGATAAATGCAGTAAACATTCGAAAAAGTGTATCCAGGCATGCAAAGATGATAATCCAAATTGATACCTCGTTTCATCCAAAATTTCCTTATCGAGTGCTAGATCAATCTTATTGAAATCTTTTGAAGTAAGGCCACAAAGGTAACATTTTTGAGTGGAAGAATTGCCCGTGACAGCATTACAGATTTTACCATTTATCATTGTAAAAAGCAATTTATGATGAACAAATATATCGGTGGATTGAAGATTAATTTTTGTTGGATTCAAAGATGAAATTTGATTTTCCATATA
The DNA here is from genome assembly GCA_949152465.1 of Cantharis flavilabris. Classification (NCBI taxonomy): domain Eukaryota; kingdom Metazoa; phylum Arthropoda; class Insecta; order Coleoptera; family Cantharidae; genus Cantharis; species Cantharis flavilabris. The sequence continues at coordinate 33,227,582 of OX424437.1, forward strand.
TTGAAATTCCAACTGAGATAGTTCTGTAGTTTCGTGTTTAAATTGAATACGAATTGGTCTTCAATATCTAGTTGAAGAAGGACGAGGATTTTGCCATAAAATAAGTTTTTCTTCGAAATTTGGATCACCTTTAACTAATTGTAACGGAACAAAAGAAGTCAAGAAAATACTTGATTCCGAAATACTTGGATGAGAAAACATCTGTTTATATTCGCTGATTCCAGAGCTTCCATCAAATCCCCATTTGGATATTAAATGAAGATCACTCATTTCTACGGAATTCAACGAATTTAACATTTCTTCTAAGGATTGAAATAATCTGACAAGTGTGTGATTCAGTAAACCTTGGAGAGGTACTTCAGCTATACCTTCAGTAATAACCAAATCAAGGGGATAGCATCGCTTCTTTGCAGAGGTAATTTTAATAATATAATATAATAATATAATCGTTTATTTAGCCAAAGTTGGCTATACAAGTTACATTTACATAAAGTTTTATATACAAATACACAATTAAAATTTACAATATACATAATTATAATGATCTACCGAATTATAGAACTTTATATCATGTTTCTTTCCTTCAAGTGCTTCTTGAGTTGAAATTTAAATTTTTCAATACTACTAGATAGTTTTAGACTGGCCGGTAGTGCATTGTAGGCAACTGCTCCTTTTACAAATATGGAGTTGTGAGCAAAACTCGACTTCGTATCTTTTAATACAATGTTACCCCTGTATCTTGTGCCATAATTATGCATTTTCTCAAAGGTTGAAATTGAGGAAATGAGATAATCTGGCATCAAATTCAAGAGTACCTTGTGTATGAATTCCCAATATTCTGCCATCGACTCTACATCCATCCAACCAAGGTCACTAAGCATGCTTTTTGTACTCGTATATCTGTCTTTTTTAAGTATTAATCGCATTGCTCTATTTTGCAGCACTTGCTTTTGATTGATTCGTAATTTGGATAAAGATTTGAATTATGCTTCTTGGCTGCATCTCTGATGACGTTGTATTGAAATTTTGTTAGTTTAGCTTCGACAAACATTGACAAGGCTTCATCAGGCGAAAATGGAATAACATTAACTTTTGTATAAGCTTTTCTATATTTGGATGCTCTCGTTGGCGTAGTAAGAGCTATATCTTTCATAACAGCTGCTTGTGTCCAACTTTCCTGATGCTCGGAACTGCATTTGAGCAGCATAGCTAAGCTCCTCTGGGCTAAAAGTTGAACGAATATTTTCAGTTCTTCTTCGTTTTGATCGTTCACTTGAACTGGAAAACTCCGTTGGTGGCCTTCCATGGGTGTCAACTTCGTGTTCTTGATTCGCATTATGAAGACCGGTAATTTGTACCTTAGATTCCAGCCATGATTTATTTTTACTTTGAAATGCTTTAATAGTTCTAGATGATATAGTCCATTTCCTTTTGTGTTGTATAACAAAGTTTCGTAACAGTTGTTTGGACTCGACTGATAATTCTTGAATTCCTGTAGAATTCTTCACTTTTTCAAGCAGATAATCATACTTTTCGTTAAATTTCGTGGAATTACAAGTTCTTAAATACTCGGAAAGTTCATTCTTTGTAAATAACATATTTTATGTAGACTGTTCATATATTAATATTTCGGAATATTTAATTTTTGTCCTTATTTTATTTTTGTTCGACTATTTTCTTATACCGGGTGCTGAATGAGTTAGCCGAACATAGGAAATTAACATGTAAAAACTAATTTATGGAAATTCCTGCTTCCCTAATTATAATATAAAAAAAATAAAAATGAAAGACACAAAAGTAATGCAGAAACATAAACCACGAACGATAAGACCATTAGATTTCATCTAGCTTTTACTTAAAATGTCCAAAAATGCTTTTGAAATTGTTAAAATTTTGATTTATCGGACTGGCCATGGAATAAATGCAATTTAATTTCCATTTTCAAAAATAATTACCTTGGAAACTCTCATGGCCAGTCCGATAAATGAAGCTTTTAACAATTTCAAAAGCATTTTTGGACTTTTTAAGTAAAATCTAGATGAAATCTAATGCCCTTATCATTCGTAGTATATATTTTTGCATTATTTTTGTGTCTTTCATTTTTTCTCTAAAATACTTAGGGAAGCAGGAATTTGCATAAATAAGTTTTTACATGTTAATTTCCTATGTTCGACTAACTCATTCAGCACCCGGTATAGAAAAATTATATCTGTGGTAGTTCAATACCAACACAATTCAAAATTGCGGGAGCCTCCCCCCCCCCCCCCAACATTGGAAAAAAGTAAGAAAGTTGGTAATTTTCATTGAACAGTTGGCAAAACTACTAGTTGGTACAAATCGCATAAATTATCGTATTCACTTGAAACTAAACGCGAAAAGAAAAAGCTCATTGGTATATTGCGAGGAACAAAATCGTTGGCAATTTCACGACTGCTCCCCCCTGATAAAAGTTGGTTTGGCACGTCCCTGTACATAGGGCCTGCCAGGCTAATAACTTTATATATTTTTTAAAATATTTATTAAAAACTCACGACAATTGAGTGGTTGCGCAGAAAAACCAGCTTAGAGTAGTGTATGTATACACCCTGTATAAATATATGTACAGGGTGTCTAAAAAAAACTTTCGCTAGTAAATATAATTAGATAAAAACACGTATCCATCGATTATTTTAACTGATTTGTCTAATTATATTTACTTGCAAATTTTTTTTTGAGACACCCTGTATATATATATATTTATACAAGGCGTATTATACACTACTCTAAGCTGGTTTTTCCGCGCAGCCACTCAATTATTTCAAACCACTTCTTTTTGAAGTTCCCTCATTACACTTCTTTTGGATACGTCTCGCATCCATATTATGTAGCAAAATATCGGGTAAAATTTAAAAAAATATATAGGGCAACATTGCAAAATATTGCAGCAAAATTTAACAAAAACTGGTTAACTACACTTTATGACATCATTTGAGCCTAATTTCACAGTTAAACTATGTTAAACAAATAACTTATTCTTTGTTAAAATTTTAGAACGCAATTTATAAATTTAAATTTAAAAAACTTAAAAAAAACAAGCTAAACCAAAAATGTGCAATGTACAAAAATTATAAAATAATCTACTCATCCTATGTCAATGGGATCCATAAAAAATTACACCAAATATATACAAACAGCCACTAAAAAATATTCCTAAATTAAGCACTTCAAAAAGCACTTTTTTCACTCTTTCGACAAACTATAACTTTGAACTAAAATATATTTGAATAAGGTCCTATTAGTATCACAAAATTGGTCGTTTATGATGCTTAGGTAAGCAATAAACCATATGCAGGTGAAAATTTATGAAAAAACGCACTTTGAGTTTTTGGACTTTTGACCAGGAATTATTAAAAATTCGCCTGTGTGCGCCGGCGGCCGAAAATTATTTTTCCATTTGAATACCTATTAAGTGGAGTATCAAACGAAAGATCTTGATAAATACCGGAAAAAGGGGGTGAGTAGGAACAAAACTTCGACATTTGCTTTAAGAGCAACTAATACAATAGTACCTAATACCCTAAACAAAAATCTATTTTTTCTAGGTTCCCAGCTCTATGACCAACCTAGAAAATACTAATAAATTTTTCTTTTGCATCGTACTATTGTATCAGTTGTTCTTAAAGTAAATGATAAACTTTTGTTCCTATTTACCCTATTGTTCCTATTCACCCCGTTTTACGGTACATTCAAGATTTGATATTTTTAACATTTTAACAGCATGTTTCTTAAAATTCCATTGTTTGTACCTTATTTCTGGTTTTTACTTTGCAAGGTTTTTTTGCACCATCCGGAAATGAATGAAAAACTGGAAAAAAATGAAAATGAATGTTAAAACACAGGCTATTAAAAAGTTAATTTACGTAGGCAACTACAACACTTTTTCTTACGCCCAGAAAACTTGGCCATGTATTCTGGATCTCATACCTTATTGGGATAGGAACTTGGCCTTATTTTTCACATTTACGTTTTTGAAAGTTATTTTCATCATAAAATATTTTTTATGATTATATGAAGTTTAAGTATTGATTTTTATTGCAGTTTAAAATTTTTGGGTCTTAAAACTCCCCCCCTCTCTTCGGCTGTATTGTTTCTGCAGGCAATTGACTTCACGTTATTTAAATCAACGTTGAATAAAAAATTCGTTGTATTCCATATAATAAGTGGTATAAAATAGCACAATTATTGCGGTCTAGGATAATTCGAGGGTTTAGAGTCAGAAGGATGTAACTACAAATTACCACATTTGAGATATTGAAGAAAAACCGACATTTTCAAGCAAGTATACTGTTAATAAAGGATTTCTCAATATCTCTTTTAGGTATTACGAGTTGTTTAGATAGTCAACTAACAAAGTAACTTGAAAGTGTTTATTAAATTTGCTATAGAAATTAGGTAACTCAAAACAGCTATTTTTGTAGTTACACCCTTTTGACTCTAAACCTGTAACGTTACATTTGTCGTTACATAAAATTTCCATCTATTCAGAAATAAATAATTAAGACGCACCTTGTACAAAGATAATCAACCGAGCGCTCGCCCCCGATAAGAGGCTTTTTGATAATTAAAGAGCTCTTGGAAGGAACCCGGACCGGATAATATTTTTTTGTGTCTCCGCTATTATTCAATAGCGGATCTAGAAGGAGTGAGACTGGGTAAGTGCTATTCACTTAGTATATTTTAAATCACTTTTTTGTCTAACGTCAAATCAAGCCTTGCACCAATCTGTTTGGTTAGCTTTGCATGAGTGGGTGTTGTTGGCCCTCTGCATACTGGGTTATAGACGACCATCAGTCCATCAGCAGCAGATTTATTTTTTCAAAAGCCTTCAGCTTTAACTGTTTGTGGACCAAGTGTCCAGCTATCTTGTATAGTTATTGTACATCTGTGTGTGTTACGCAACCCGTTACCTATTTTCTCATCTTTAATATCGAATAAATCCCCTTCTTTCTATTTGTTGTGTTTTATTTCGATATTTGGCACCCTTAGAGCACTTCCTTTCGAAGTTGATAGTATCGCCAACATCACTTGTGAGAATCAACGTTTCGAAGCAACCAATACCGAACCTGCGAGTGGTGGATATCCCTACCCCTAGCTCGAAGAACTGTGGGTTACATCCCAATAGCTGGCCAACCGTATATAACATCGACGGTTACTCAAGTGGCATCTTGAAAGCACGCGTTTTAGGCTACAAACCGTCGAATTGGACTCGTCGTTTGAACGCTAGATGTTTGGACGCCAAACCGTTTAGACGTTAGGCGTTTCGACGTGAACGTTTAAGAACTTACTAACTTGAAATCTTGACAAAAATTCAATAAAAAACTCAAAAAAGAGTCAAAATATATCAACGAAATCTTCCATTTTAACTTAATTCTCCGCTTCAATTTTGAAAAAATTAAAATGGTTAACTTTTATTATGGAGTTATGGGTAGGAACTATCAGTGAATTTGATTTCACGAATTTCACTTTTTCCTGTATACCATTATAAAGAGAACAATTTTTTAAGCACATTAAATTTTTTTGTTGGATTGACCATTAGTTTTTGAAAAAACAAAAAAAAATCGAAAATTTTACATGTAAATTTGCATAAGAATAGCATGAATGGCATAGTAGGAGGAGCTAATTTAGAAAAACATAAATAAAGGGTGTTTCACAAGGAACGCAAGATTTAATTTAAAAAAAATAACGCATATTTTTTCAGCGAGTGGTGATATCTTTATTGGATTCTAAAGTAGACATGTTGCGATTATCTTTTCATGAAATTTGAAAATGAAAAAATGACATTTTGACAAAGATATGGCTCTATGTCACCGATGACGCGTTGGATCTCGGCCTTGAGCTTAGGAATTGTTTGTGGTTTATTCACATAGACCTGGGATTTCACGAAACTTCAAAGAAAATCTTGCGCTCATTTTGAAACACCCCTTACTTATTTTAGGGTGATTTGCTGGCGCTTATTCGCTAAAAACATCCCTGAAAACAATTCACCTTAACTGGGAAGCCCGACCTCTCCGGGGAAGCCCGCACTCGACGAAGTTTATCAGGGTACACATACCGACACCAGAAAACCCGTATTTCTATGTACAAATTTTTCTATTTTTAAATGCCATTTTCTCAAAAACTAATGGTAATCCAAGAAAAAATTTTTTAATATGCTTAAAAAATTGTCCTCTTTCCAATAGTAAGTGGTCTGTAATGATATCTAGTCTTTAGTTCTACTGATTGCCAGCTGTAGATCGTAGAATTTAACGTAAAAACAGATTCCTGACATTATAGACTTACGCCTTTCAACTTCAAGGATAATTTTAATGACTACGTGGGCTCAAAGTCTTATCTTTTTAGCTCCGTAATTTTCGACTTCTGACATTTTCAGGGATATGTGTAATGAGTGCGTGGGCTTCAAGATCCCGTCTTTCTGGTTCCGTAATTTTCGACTTCTGGCAATGTAAGTGATGTTTTCAATGCGAACTAGGAACGAACTAAACTTGTAAAAACCATATTCCGAGTTGCAAATAATTATAATTATGTATTTTGTTTTGGGAGGGCGAGGGACGAAACCTGCCCCAATGTTCTCCTCGTACCAACCCTGATAATATTACTGGATTTTTACACTAACCTAGTTTTTTTTACATATTTCTAGCTCTGATGATGACGAGATTCATAAATCGAGACATTGTGTTTGAAAAATGTGTCACAGACAGCTTAAATTATTTTTATTTCTGATTTTCAAAAATAGTACATTGTCTTATTCGGATTAAAAGTGAAACTTTGTTTGACAAGCAATTTTTGTATTTGCGAGGCGGAGCGCTATCGGAGCCGAGCGAATGCAATTGCGTTACTTTATAAATAAGCTTTATAAGCTTTACAAAAGCTTATAATACCTAAACTTATAATCCATCCCTAAGAAATAATTGTAATAAGAAAACTAGGAAGCAAATGCACATCTAATATGCACCAGGTACACATGCACCCTTAAAAAAAAAATTTTGATTTTTTGTGAGCAATAGTAGAAAGATTAATACGGTTGGAGAAAAAATATTTGTTTTGAAAATGATTAAATGTCCATTTAACTTGTTATTAATAACATTCATATTTTATAAATAAAATTTATATCTTTAATAGTTTGCTTTTTATACAAAAATATATAAAATAAATTTCGCAGCAAAATTATGAGCGACGGCGACGATAAGAAATTTTATCAAATAAATTTAACATCAAAACTTTTAAAAAAGTTTAAAATATTCGTTTATTCCGCTTCGGGCTTTTCGATTGTTTTGAAAATTATTTGTTCAATTTTCAAATTTTAAGCTAGCAATAGCATCCGCTTTAAACCAAATCACTATATTTAAGTTATTGGAGTAGTGGAGCAGTTAAAAATAAAAGTGGTTGTTTTAAGTATTATTTGCGAGTTTTGTTTTAAACTTCTCGTCATACTGACCGTGTGCCCGGAATCTAGAAATTAGAAACTAAAAATGTATTACACAAATATTTATCCCATTAACATCTCACCTTATACTTAAAAATATAATAAATTTTAAAACGTTATTTTGAACTAGACCTCCGGAGGCCGGAGGTATTTAACATCCTTTACAGACCTACACAACCGAACTAAAATATAAACTTCCCATTGGCTAAAAATGTACCTTGTAATTTGATATCACAGTAACGTTTTAATTCAACAGTTGATTTGCCATCTAACCTTATACTTTCAAAGACATTTGTTTTGTAGTTACCTACTCCAAGGAACTTTCTTATGACAGGTTACCGATTGCTTCCTACCCCTTTCCTTGATGGACGAAAGGTGGTCTATTCATATCCGTAAAGAAAAGTAAGGGTTGCCATTTAAAAAAAATTTCGAGAACGTCATAACTCAAAAACAAAACACGGTCGAAAAATGTCAATGGCAGAACAAATTGGCATTTAAAAAAATAAGGTTAGCGGATTTTTTGAGAAAATTCCTGTAAAAGGTTTTAGCTCGGGTATTCACCCGGAGATTATTAAACGTTTGCTAGCTAGTTGATGTATTAATATGCAAAATCATCAAAAAATGTACAAAATAGTAATTTTTTTAAATTTTTGTCATTTTAGCAATACAAAAAATCATTTTTTTGTACAAGCACAAGAATTACCTAATTGATCAATGATCGAAAATAACTGCGGAAGTAATTGATCGCTCTGATGTAGTCAGGGTCGAACTTCTGTTCGCTAATATGAATACTCTTTCGAAAATTTTGCTATCGACCGTTTGGGCACACCTGTTCTGTAATAGTATAGTTTTGAAATGTAGTAATAAGGAAACAATGGCATGTGTGCCAAATTGGCTTTTATTTTTGATGAATGCTAACGCTTGTCATTTGTTGCAGGCCATTGAAGAGGTTTATTTGGACCATTCAAATTCCGTAAAATCGCCAAATCCGCATTTAACGTTCATCGTAAAAACCCACCAACGCCATTATTACTTAATGGCTCCTTCGCCAGAAGCCATGAGAATTTGGATCGACGTTGTTTTTACCGGTGCCGAACGTTATCAGGAATTCGAACACGGAACTTGAGTGCTGTTTCCTGTTTACTTTATTAACTGTGGTCCAGTGTTTTAGAGGAGAAGATGAATTATAACTCTCTTTCATTTAAAAGTTCGTACCATGTTATTTTTATTGTGTGACACAATGTTGTTTGAATAACAAGAAAAGTATTAAAAGATGGACGAAACTTTTTTTTTATTAACATTTTAGTAGTTACCAAATTTTGTATTTTATAGATCTGTTGTTGAAAACAATTTTGTAATATTGAATGAAAAATCAAAGTATTTATCTGAATAGTGAGAATCAAGTGCCTTGTTGAGGTTAATTTTGATTAATTGATTAAAAAAATTTTAATATATTAATTATTATTAAGGAAATTGTGCGTATTAAGTTAAGACTGGTTTTTAAACCTTTGTGTAATTTTTTTTAATAAATTACTACATATTGAATTATTAATGTTTTTAAAGCAGCAGTGTGGGATAAAGCTTAAATCACCGTGATTATGGTCAACTGCACTCCAGGTAAACTGCATCAAATTTTCCGAAAAGAGATATCCGCGCGAAGATATGCATTGGTTGTGTAGGTTAATATTAGTTTATGATTTTTCTTTTTAGGTTGCTAATTTTTTATTTCTAGTTTTTCAAATAAGCAGTAAACTGAACATTTAGGTTAAGTGCTAATGGTACTTTACTTTACTAATGGTAAATTACACTCCAAGTTCGTGCAGTTTACCATGGAGATTAGTCTTGACTTTTTTGCTCGGAATGCAGTTTACCGTTACAAAAATCAACGGACTACAAAGCGGTAAACCGCGGATGAAAGCCTGGTAGCGCCGACTACACTGCTATGATCCAAAGCCCATGTTCAATCTTTGGACTATCGAGAAGGCAGCTGGAAACCCCCCATTAATTAAATTTTGCTCCCACTCCCACTGCATTCATATCTTGTCCTAAGAGAGCAACATGTTATGCTCTATGCTGTCACCGCACAAGAAGAGGAGAAAAGGCAGAATACAGCTTTCATTTCGTCAGATTACGGTTATCAATTAAAACAATAAATTTAAATTTAACATCACAAACAGTTTTGGAATAGTTCTTTATATTACTATTATATTATTAAAACTTCAATTGTTTTAAAATGTTTTATTATTATGTCCATTTACAGTTAGCTGCACTCGATGAAACAGATGATAACTTGAATTGATATCTAAATGATACGCAAATAAAGCCATATGGCACCTGACGTCACCAGAAGAAAGATGGTACTCCAATATGTATCAAGAAATTAAAAATTTTGGAATTTCTGTGTCAAATTTGCGGTGACGCGACTATTGGACCTGTGCAAAAACATCCTTACAAAAACAGCATACACAGAGAAATTTTTTGGTGTTTTAAAGTAATTTTTACTTCAATTGAAGTTCAAATCTGCCTCACACCAATCTTGAAGTCAATTTTACTATATTTGAAGTTAAACTTTACTAAATTTAATATAAAATTTACTCTAATTGATGTAATATTTATTTCAAAATTATTGCGAAGATGATCGCAACATCAGGGATGTCAGTAATGAGTGCAGCGGCTCAAAAATCTCGTCTTTCTAGACCTTTAGAGATATTTTTAATGAGTGGAACTACTCGAAGATCAAGTCTTTCTAGATTCGTAATTTTCAAGTTCCGACTATTACAGGGATGTTTTTAATGGCAGAAGTGGTTGAAAGATTTCCTATCTAATTAGCTTGTTCTGTAGGTTAGAGAAACTTTAAGTTATTTTTCCGTGTGAAAACATACCTAGATCTCTTCTGTAGGTTAAAATATTGTATCAAAAATTAAAACGTTTATTTAATTGCTAAAGGACTAAAATATAAAGTTACTTAAAAACACTTAAAATTAATAGCACTAAAATAATTACTACGCTAAGATTAACACTAATTCTAAATTATACTACAAGTTAACAATAAGTCTGTATTTATTTAAACGAAGTCACTGTTGTATTTATGCAATACTCGGTATATTTATTTATACCACTCTTTATTTCCACGTTATTTATGTTCACACTTGCAAGTTAAAACTGGAACTTAGTTCGCAGCAGATCGCTCTGTTATTTGTAGTGGAATCCATATTTCTGGTAACTTCCCGAAACTTCCATCAAGTTCTATAGATTTCTCGAACAATCCAGACTGCAAACTTAGCAGTATTTAAGCAACAACCGGTTATCACGTATGAATCATCACGGATGAGTCATCATACATGAATCATCAACCATCATTATTGTTTCATAACAATATTTACTATTCCGAAAAATTTGTTATAAGGATCATTTTTTGGAATCATTTGTTATGGGGATCATTTGTCGCCGGAGATTATTTGACACCGCGATCATTTAGTAGGGGATCATTTGTCGTTGAATCTCCAAAATTATAAATTGGAATTTTGATGCTATAATTTGTAAATTTTATCAGTTTTTTTTAATTATAAATAATTTATATTTTTTCGTTTTTTATAATTATATATAATATAGTAATCTCAGGCACGTGAGAAATTTCAAAAGGGGAACATGTTTTACGCCTTTCTGAGTCGTTTTATGTAGTTTTTATTTTGCCTATAAATGCATATTTTGAGGTTCAGTGCATATTTCTCGGTTTTTTGCCTATAAATGCTTATTTGCTAATATAGGCTTATATATTGTATATTTGGCAAATTAAATAATACAAGTTTTGGTTTTTGCAACGTTTTTAAACGAATTACGTGTTTTTAAATTTTTTTTAAATTATTTTTAATTATTCATTAATTTTTATATTATGTATTTACATTTACATTTGAAATTGACCGGTCAAGAATAGTATAAAATAAATTAATAAAATATTCAAAAACCGAAGCGAGCCTAATCCTCAAGAAGTTTCACTTCAAAAATATTCCTTGAGATGTCATACTTGTAAATATCTATTGAATTTTATTTTACATTTTTGTGTATTAAAAATGTCTAAAGCTAAAAGGTAGCGCAATTTTTAAATATCAAAAGAATAAAAAACAAAACAATATTTTGTTATTATTTATTTATTATTTTATTTCTAAGGATATACTCTCGCTGTAGCTACAGTTCAACACCAACTGAACTTCTAACAATAATAGTTAATTTATTATTTGCATTAATTGCAATCCAGCATTTTGGGACATAATACTTAATAAAAATTTTTTAGCGTATATTTAAGTGCTTATTTTGAAGTTTTTAGAGCATATTTGGCGGCATATTTTCAAATTTTTTAGTGCCTATAAATCCGGACCCTAGTTATGAGGACCTGGTCCCCAAGGACCAATTCCAGAGTCTTTTTTTCTAATATTATAAAATAAACATAATATCTTCATTAATTTCACTTTTGACGTTGTGGTCACAGTCATGCATGCACACTCATGCAGGACAATGTCACTGCAGAAGCAATCCATGGAATTACTTGGCCATTAGAAATTAATTTGGAAATCCAGGAACATAAGGATAATTTTTCCAGTTAACGACAAAAAGCAAATGCTGAGCGTTGTTTAGGTTTTTGTTGTTAACTGGAACAGATCAGTATGAACCAACGATCTATAAGAACAATACGTGCTGCCGTGCTATAAATAATTAAATTCCAAAGTTTATGTATTATGTTATAATTATATTGTTGTTAATTGAACAATGTTTTATTAAAGTATAACAAAGATAAAGTTCAAGTTTTGGTTCTTTCCCAAACATATATACAAGGGAACCTCGAGGAACCAAGACACCTAACAACGTTAATAAATTCCAAAAATTCTTTTGACTTGATTTGATTTGGCTTTTCATTGGGCAATCATTAAATCATACGTAAGATTATTGGGGGGGGGGGGGGGGGGATAATTGTTTTTATTTTTTCTTATTGGAGAATTGGGGGTGGGGGGGTAGTCTAAAACTAGGAAAAAAAGTCTTACGTAATACATGAACGACCCCTAAACGCATCAAATATTAGTACAAATAATTGTCGGTCAAATGGCTGTCGGCCAAATGACTAGACACCCTAATATAAAGTTCCTACACATTCAAAAGTTCTGCAATTAACGGATTCTAAACTTCCCCTTAATAAAAGCGGATTGTCTTATAGAGTGGTACGAAATTTTTGATTCCAGAATAATTTTTTCCAATACTCTGTCGAACACGCTAGGAAGCGCGAAGAGTTAGTAGTTTTTTGGACAGCTTGTGCCTATGTTGGGTTTTTGAAGAGTACTATCAGTAACCCCCGTTGCTACAATTCTGAGAAATAAGCTGTCCTTAGGCATGCTTCTTCCACTTTTAGGCTAGGATAAATCCTGTTTGTCATGACCTCGGGCTGTCCTCTATCGAGAACATCACTCGCGTGTTGCTCGGAGGGATTTGTCCCGCACGCTATTAAAAAACGAACCTCTCGCGATGTTCTCGTGATGTTGCTCGGAGCTACTCGACTTACTATTGAAAATGAACCTCTCGCGATGTTCTCGGGTAAACATACCTGCGATTTGTCGGGAAAAGTCCCAAGGAACTTTTCCCTCATCGCAGGTATGTCACCTCCGAGGATAGAGTTTCAGAGCTAAGCTTTATTGAGAGCTATATTTAACTTGGTTAATTTCGTTCTGAAATTTGGTTGCATAATTTATACAAGATAGACTCTTCTTTCACAATGCACATACAGCGCTTGATACGAAGAAATGGTAAATCAAACGTCTTCTGAATACGAAACAAATGCAGATAAATCCGGGATCACACAACAATATTATATTGACGGCTTTGATGTTATCCTAAAGCGATAAAAAGTAATCCTATCAAGCTAATCTGTTGTCCAAGCTTTGGATATGTATTGTGACAGAAGTACCAATTTATTACTTTATGAAATCTTGCGTCCAGATACTTATATTGAATTTTAATTTCTTTAAATTAATTTTTTTATTCTATAATTATCTAACTTACCAAAAACTTTTAAAAATAAATTATTTCACTCAATCCCAAGTAACACTTTGTGCGGAATATCAACTGCAAGCACCCTGTGTAAACTGCGGGTCTGGTACTATTCGGCGCAGCCGTTTCGACGCAACCGTTTTGCCTCAGCCGTTTCGACGCAAAACCGGTTCGGCGCAAGTACAACTTGGCGCGAGTCCCGTTCGGCGCAAGTACTATTTGGGGTGAGTCCCGATCGGCGCAAGTACAGTTCGGCACTAGTACAGTTCGGCACTAGTGCAGTTCGGCACTAGTACAGTTCGACGCAATTACTATTTAGCGCAGACCTGATTCGGCGCGAGTTCAGTTCGCCGCAAGCTCATTTCGGCGTGAGTCCAGATCGGCACGGGTATAGTTACTATATTTTTAATCTTGTTCTAATTTGATTAAAAAAATTATTTAAAAAAATAAATTTTATTAAAGAAATAAATAAACAAAACAATAATCCTGAAAAAATTAATTAAAAAAAATTATTCGCGCATGGCAAAATTATGCGCTAATCCGCGTAAAAAATCGATGATATCGCGGTTATCAAAATCCTCCATCAGTGTTGCGATTCTTATGTCTGCGTCTCTGTATTTTTTTAGTTTGAATGGTCGAGGATTTCCAGCAACAAGTCGCTCATAAGCTACATCTTGCCGTGCTTGAATTTTTTTTAACCAATTAATGAATTGCCTTATAGTGGGATGTGTCATTCCTAATTCAGCCTGAATTCGTCTATTGCCAACTTACTTGGGTGACGTCTCTCTCCATTGGTTTGTTCACAGTCAGGACCGTATCCCCTACTACTAATACTAACATAAATCTGTACTCGCGCCGAACTGTACTTGCGCCGAACGGAACTCGCACCGAATCGGGCCTGCACCAAACCGGACTCGCGCCAAAACGGCTGCGCCGAACTAGACCCTCGCCGAAACGGCTGCGGCGAAACGGCTGCGGCGAAACGGCTGCGGCGAAACGGCTGCGGCGAAACGGCTACGCCGAAACGGCTGCGCCGATTGGGGCCGTTCCCGTCAACTGCTGATTTTTAATAACGTTATAAGCTGAATTGCTAATTTGGCGACTGAAAACCAACTGAAATTGCGCTGCGTCAGCTTTTCAAAGTGTTTAATCGGGCTGATATTCAACTCTGAATCAACTAATGTTCGGCGCCGGATCAGATTATATTATAATATTATAAATAGTACTTTGGTGACAGATATTTAGTGCAAGTATTAACATTCTAAACATTATTATTCTAGTTGCATGGGAGTTTTCTAAAATAGTGCAGTTATGCAACTGTTCAAATAGATTGTTACATTTTTAAAAGTATAAATTGTATTGCTACAGAAATTGTCGTCATTATTCCACCAAATACCTACAAAAATTATTTGAAACAAAACTGTAAATTTGAAAAACGTACTTACAGATGCAAATACCGGAAGCGTACAACTAAGAATATTTGATCCGTTAAGTACTAATTCTTGGCATTTTAGTAGTCGCATATAACCCTCCAACTGAAATAACCATAATATGAATAGGGAATATAACTAAATTGAAAATAAAATTTCTGTGTTGAAATAACTGGAAAAATAGTTGAAACTAACCAGATTTGCATCCTCTTGGGACAAACTGCTCACGGGATATTTAGACAAGAACGATACTATGTTGTAGTTCTGAAATTAACAAGTACTATTTATATTTATTAAAGTTAGAGTTTGAAATTAAATTATAATTTTACTTGAAATGCTTGTAAAAACGTGGGAAATTCATCTAGTATACAGGAGAATAAATTTTTTTTTGGTTAAAAAGATTTCTCTTTAAACGATCTTTAATATAAAGTGAATCTTTTAAACATAACTTTAAGCAAATCCTATTTAGATACATTGATTAATTTTTTTTTTTTTTTTTATTATCAGATACAAAGTAAAATGGAATAAACAAAAAAGTGCATCAACGTAGGTTGATAACGTAGGAACAGTAACGATAATATTGACAAAATCATTATCAAATATGAAGTAAAAAGCTTCAAATCCAAAACAATTATAATAAAAATAATTTTTTCAGTTTTCCAGATGTTGTTCAAGTAAAAAACCGCGTAAGTACATTATAATTATGCCTAATATCCTTTAGCAAAGCAACAGAATAGATTAAAAATACATATATTGTTATAATTTCATTACTTTGAATAGGGCGTTTTATTACTGCGCATGACCGAAGAAGC
Organism: Cantharis flavilabris; assembly: GCA_949152465.1. NCBI lineage: Eukaryota > Metazoa > Arthropoda > Insecta > Coleoptera > Cantharidae > Cantharis > Cantharis flavilabris. The sequence continues at coordinate 33,243,319 of OX424437.1, forward strand.
CAAGTTAGTCGAGCGTAGACTCAAGAAGCGGATAGTCGTGCGAGATTATGACGATATTAGAATATAACTAAGCAAACAATATTAAATAGCAATTATACTATAAGAGTTTTTAGTGTGTTTTATTATTTTAACAATCAGAAGTGGGATATACCAAAAATAAACAATTGTGCGAAATTACGAAAGTGATCAACAAGATGGACGACAATCATGGAAGCTTACCTGTCGACCATGATGTATGTAAAAACGGTGAGGATGTGCGTGCGCATAGCCGTGAAGATAGACTTATGGAATTACTTATAAAATCTGAAGAAGGACGCGCGCAGACTGACGCTATGTTACGAACATTTCTATTAGCGAAATTAAATGAACCGAAAGAGGAAAAACGAGCAGAACAATATACACCTATGTTCAGTGTGATGCCAGATTTAAGTAAATCTATTGAAGATTTTTGGGGAGATGCAGGCGAAACAGCGGTAGAATGGCTACAAAGAATTAACAATTGCGCAATTTTACATTACTGGAGCGAGGAAATCAAATTGGAATCAGCGAGAATTCATTTGGTAGGCCCAGCGAAACAGTGGTGGCAAACTTGGGAAAACAAGATTAACGATTGGGAGAGTTTTGAAACACAATTTAAAGCGACCTTTTTCCTAAGGCAAAGTGTAGGAGACCTGTGGAAGAGATTAGTGGGAAAAGTACAGCAACCTCGCGAGAATGTGGAAGCGTACTTCCACCAAAAATATAAATTGTGCTGCGATGTAAAATTAGAGTTCAACGACGCGAAGGAACAAATTTTAGCGGGTTTATTGCGAAAGGACTTTGTGCCGGGGTTATTGGCAAATAAACACAAAGACGCGAACGAGTTATTACATGATGTGCTAGTGTTACACCGAACAATGACAACCGCGATGACACCAAGACCAAGTACTTACCAAGGAGAACCGACAAGCTCAGGCACGCGAACGAAATGTTACAATTGTGCGGAATTTGGACATTATTCAAAAGACTGCAAAAAGGCGAGAAACAGTAATTTATGTTTCTTATGTAAAAAGGGGAACCACTTAAAACGTGACTGTCCCTTAAGAGGAACGAGTGAAACAAATCGTAACGTAATGCAAGTAGATCAAAAGGCGGAGGGTACTCAAGCGATTGAAAAATTTTTAAGAAGAACTAAAATAAATAACGTCGAAATGAATTCGTTCATTGATAGTGGAAGCGCGGTATGCACAATAATAGTTAGTAGTGTAGAGAAGCTACCGGGAGTGATTAGGAAACCAACACGCGAAAAACTTTTTGGGTTTGGCAACCAAACCCCGTTAATTGTGAAAAACTATATAGAAGTGGACATCGAATTAGACAAAGCGCGACTGGAAGCGGTTAAAATGTACATAGTACCAAACACGGTACAACAGACCGAAGTAATTATAGGACGTTCGTTTACTGAAAATGAGAATATCTCGTACGCGAAAATCGGGGATAATTTAGCTTTCGGGGCAAGGACAGATTTCCCATTCGCGAAAATGGAAATTTGCGAATTGTCAGAACGAGTGAAAATACGGTCCGTAAAAAGACAACAATTGAAAGCGCTAAGTATAAATTTTGTTAACGTGGAGTGTAACGGGGATAAATTTGACGTACCGATTATAAACAATAGTGACACGGACAAATTTATAAAGGCAGGTCAGTGTGTGGGAAGGTTACATCGAGACGACCTCGATGATAACGAAGAAATGCACCGGAAGCCAGATAACGTTACTACAAGGCGTGCGCCTATTACCCTAGAAATGTTAAATGTCGATTCAAGCATTTCTGCAAATGATAAACAAGAACTCTTAAATTTGTGTCAGGAGTTTCGAACATGTTTCGCGTTTAACTTAAACGAACTTGGAGTGACAAATTTAATGAAGATGGATATTATTGACAATGGTGTGCCTGTGCGCGCAAAACCATACAGAACCAACCTAAAGGAGAGAGAAACCATTAGCAATATTATAAAAGAATGGAAAGAATGCGGAATTGTGACCGACACAAACTCCGAATACGCGAGTCCAGTTTTATTGGTAACGAAGAAAACAGGGGAACCACGCTTAGTTGTGGATTTTAGAGCGCTAAATCGAAATACCAAAAAAACAAACTTTCCAATTGCGACAGTGGAGGAACATTTAGAGAATATGAGTGGGGCGACTTTGTTTACAACCCTGGATTTAGCACACGGTTATTTACAAATGCCGTTAACCGACGAAGCGAAACCAAAAACAGCGTTCATAACACCAGACTGTACTGGGCAATTCGAAAGAACGATATTTGGATTGACAAATGCGCCAAACGAATTTACCAAATTAATGAAGTTAGCGTTAGGTTCGTTACGAAACGAAATTGCGATGTCTTATTTGGATGACTTAATCGTTCCTGCGAAAACTTGGGAAGAAATGTTGAGAAAGTTAAGATTGGTTTTCGAAGCGTTAAAAAGAGCGAATCTTACTCTGAAGTTACGAAAATGCGAGTTTGGGCGGAAAGAGGTCGAATACCTGGGGTTTGTAATTTCAGAAGGCGAACTGCGGCCAGGAAGCGGTAAAGTGCGGGCAATCCTTGAATTCCCAGCTCCGAAGAACGTTCATGAAGTTCGGCGTTTTCTAGGTCTTACTTCTTATTTCCGACGTTTTGTGGAAAATTACGCGATAAGAGCGAAACCTTTAAGTGATTTAACGCGTAAACTAACTTCTTTTCAGTGGGAGGAGAAAGAACAAGGTGCGTTTAGTGAATTAAAAACAGCGTTAACAACAGAACCTGTATTAAAACTATATAATCCGCGAGCGACCGAAACGGCATTATTCACAGACGCAAGTTCAACCGGACTTTCGGGTATCCTGATTCAAAAACAAGACGATAGCGGTGAAATGCACCCAGTTTATTATGTTAGCAAAAAGACGACCGAGGTGGAAAGTAAATACCACTCTTCAAAATTAGAGCTTATGGCCATTGTTTATTGCATAGAGCGGTTAAGAAACTTTTTAGTAGGAATACATTTTACGGTGTTTACAGATTGCCAAGCGTTGGTATATTTAAATACTCAAAAGACGGGAAATTCACAAATTGCGCGCTGGTATAACTTACTTAGTGAATACGATGTAGAATTGAAATATAGGCCGGGCATTAAAATGAGTCATGCAGATGCGTTATCACGAGCACCCGTTAATGACGCATGTGACACGATGCAAGAAATTTACGAAAACTCAACAGTAATGCAAACTTTGAATGAAGGCGAATACATTCTCTTGATCCAACGCAGTGACAAAACGTTAGTAGGGATAATCGAAATCCTCGAAAAACCAATTGAAAATCGGTCGAATTATGAAAAGTCAGTAGTGTCGGGTTACGAATTGCGGAAAGCGAAACGGAGGGCGAGGAGGCGAAAGCAGCAGCAATGGAGCTTCGTGTGGAAATGGAACCAAGTACATCGAACCAAGTTAACTCGCGAGTTAGAGAACGGAAAAGACCGGTAAAGTTCGTTGATTATGAATTGTAATTACGTGTATATAATCTAAGTTAAAACTGTTATGTTACAAGTCAATTTAGCAATTAAGTATATTCTGTGGATGTAAATTACATCGGGCCGATGTAAATAGCAGGATGGCCGAGTGTTATAATTTCATTACTTTGAATAGGGCGTTTTATTACTGCGCATGACCGAAGAAGCCAAGTTAGTCGAGCGTAGACTCAAGAAGCGGATAGTCGTGCGAGATTATGACGATATTAGAATATAACTAAGCAAACAATATTAAATAGCAATTATACTATAAGAGTTTTTAGTGTGTTTTATTATTTTAACAATATTAATATTCAAAAGAACAAAAAAATGTACTCCGTTATCTATAACAAATAAATTCACTAGTTATAATATGTACCTGCCTCCCCCCAATGGCTTTCTGTTATTGAAAATATCAAAATTAGGTTAACGATTATGTACTTAGCATTGTTAATATTTTTTATTGCAGGAAAAGGATAGCGTTTTTCCGTGGTAAATTTACCAATAATCCCAATTATAATATTTTTTCCGAACTCGATATGAAAAAATGAAAAAGAATTTCAACTGGAAGAAATTTTGATTTTTGTTGCATAAACTATCTGAAGTATTGCATTCAAATTTTTAATTGCTATTCCCTCAGAAGCAGTTGCTCACAACTTGTCCCAATCATAGAACAACTACACTGAGGGGGTCCCCATTAGTGGAAAACCATTTAGAGTCAAATCAAATCTTTTATTTGTGTAATTTGTATAATATTAAAAACTTCAATATAACAAATGAATTCAACTAATAAAAATCGATATTTTTTTTGAGCTTTCGGCGACGGATATCGTTTTCATTGTATTTATGGGAATTATGACAAAAAGTATGGAAAATTAAATTTCCAACAAGTTTGGTTCTTAGCATTTTTACCCTAAAGTTGAAAATAATCGAGTTATTTAATAAATAAACAAAAATCAACCTGTAAATTCAAAATGGCGGAAAAAGCAAGATGGCGATTTTCCCGAGTTTTTTGTTTTAGACTACTAATAACCCCCTCCTATCGATTGGAGAAAAAAAATTGCTTCTTATAATTATATAATGCAATTTCAGCGATTTTTTTTGTACATACTGACTGGACTAATTGGTTAATAGCTAAATTTGTGATTTTGAATTTACAATAACGCGAAGAAGAAGAAGAAGAAGAAGAATTTTGAATTTTACTATAGTATAAAAAAAAATAAAATCGAAAAAAGAGGTTTTTTTGAAAAACTCGAAAACCGTTTAAGATAAAAAGCTGAAATTTTGGCTGAATTACTTTTATTTGATACCAAAACGATCCCCCAAGTACGAGTCGAAAAAGCCGCAAGGCCAGATTTCGCATATAAACCCGGCTATACCCTTTACATAAAAACATGACTTAAGGATTTTACCAGTCAATGGAATGGAAGAAAATATATAAGATAGTGTCAATAAATCAAAAATGAAAAAAAGTGACTTATGCCCGATTGTTTCACTTTGAGAAGAATAACCAATCAAACAACCGTAATTCAAATTTTTACGCATGTTTGATTAGTTCTACTTATAGTTATACTTATCGGATAGATATCTCAAGGAGAAGAAATCGAGCATTAGTGTGTTTTCCTTGTAAGCCGACGATATTTTTTTCGCTTCAACAATAATAATTGTTGGTTTATTAAATTTTGTTACTTCATTAATTTTCTTCTTTTTCTATATTTTCATTTGCATTAATTTCTTCTCTGTTTTTCAATTAAATGATATTTGATTGATTCATTGTATTTATAATTTTGTCAAAATTATTATTAAATTATTTATCAAAAGTGATTAGAAAATCATTGTATAATTATACTAATCCCAGTATTCATAAAAAAGTTTGAGATTTACAACACTCTAACCTCATTTCTAATTTCTAAACGTCACCGGCTAAGATCGGTTTACGTCACTGCAGTATAGATGTCGCTACCTTCTCCCAACCAAGATCAGATCTGCCGCGAGACGCTCGTCTGGCGTCGATTTTTCCATTTATAAAATTTAATATAAAAATTTTGTTAGAAGCCAATAATTTAAAATTATTTTATTTGGAGAGCTGTTGGATAGTATTGGAAAATTTTTGGTGCCAGAACGAAGGGCAAAATAAATAAAGCTCACTACGTCTTTTGGAATCCCAACTAAGCTAGCCGGAGCAAAACCAAAGTGTAGGATAGGCTTTATGAAGAATTAATTTTTTTTATAAAATATCCCTACAATATAAATTAGAATTATCAATATTGAGCTACAGGACACAAATAAAACACAGTTTTTAAACGAGCTACAATATGTTACGGTCAATGACGTAAATTGGGCATTGACGTCAATGGCCAAATAACCGTCAATGGTTAACGGTGGGTAATGATGTAAATATTTTTAGATGATTGTAATATTTACGTCTTTGGCCTGTCAATGACGATAATGGCCAAATGGATGGCCAATGGCCAATGGATTGGACAATGATGATATGGACAATTATTTGTCGTGCACGCGTTTTTCCGTATAAATGATAGCAACTCTGCTCTTTTCACGGCTTCATAAGTGTACAGGGATTTTTATTTAATTTAGACAAACGCAAACTCATTTTAGGTTAGATCCGTGATTCGTCGAGGTTGCATCAATCAAAACGGCACGGAGAAAATATTAATTTAATTTAATTAATTTATTTTACGGTGAGAGCGTCCGGAGCTCTCTAAAAAACTACAAAAAGGTCTCGAAAGAAAAGCTTTCTTACTAGCTAAAAACATCCCTGAAATCAATCCACCTCGACTGGGAGGCCCGACCTCTCCAAGAGAGCCTGAACTCGGCGAAATTATTGCCCACCCGGTATATGCCAATAACGTCATTGCCCGGACAATGATGTAAAAACCAGATATAAAATTTTAAATGTCAACATTGCCCAAAATGCATGGTCATTGACGTCAATGACCAAAGCTGGGCATTGACTTTATTGTCCGGCCATGGAAGTTAATGGCCGAATTGTCATCATTGACCGTAACATATATAAATGTTGGTGTAAAATTTCAGGATAGGTAAATAATATCATTAAATTAAAATCACATTTCTTTATTTAATTTCAAGTGTTAAAATGTAGATATAATATTTTAAAATTTGTTTACCAGGTGTACAAGTATGAAATGCGGATTTGATAAACATTTAAGGGCTAGGTATAACGATGTTAAGTTGCCATACCTAGTCGTAACTTGTTTTTTGCTTGTGATTGGAAACTTCTTGAGAATTCACTTGTAAATATTTTATTAAACTTAGTACAACAATAATTTAGTATATTGTTAATTACGAATGGTTGTTACATGAAATAATACTACTTGAATACAAAACGATGCAATAATATAAATGGAGAGCCAACGAAAATACGTGTGGTCTCGGTGAATGATTGTAGGAACTCTTGTTTATTCCTAAATGACAAGTTTTTTAGTAACTTGCCTAGCTAAGGTGTCATTCCTGCTTGTGTGCACTCTCGTCGGTATCTAGATTTATGTCAGTAAATACATGCTGTATGTACTGTTTATACCAAACAATACCAACAACAATTGATCAAATTGAATCGTTTACTGCTCAAAAAACGACAAGAACCACAAGGTTATTTTTCTCAATGATAATAATCCACCACATACGGCAAAATCAGTTCAAGATACGTTGGAAGGAACTGAGAGGTGTTGGGCTATGCAAGTTACTCACCAAATTTGGCTCTTTACAATTACCACTTGTTTGCATCGATAGGTCATGCACTTGTTGGGGAGTTTGTTGGTTCGTACAAAGATGTACAAATATGGCTCTATGAATTGTTCGAAGCAAAAAAGGAACATTTTTACTGGCGTGCTATCCACAAATTGTCCAAAAGATGGAACAATGGAGTACTCTTTGAATAAACCACTCTTTATCATTCCTCCGATGTCAACGTGACTTTTACGAAAAATAAACCGCATTTCATATCTGTACACCTAATAAAAACATTTAAAAATATCGATTATATATGTGCAAATCAATTGTTAAGCATTTCTTTAGGTCTAAACATGGATATAATTCTTTGTAAAAAATACAACTTTGTACTTTTATTTGTGCGATGAAAGCTAAAGCTAATATTGTGTACAATTTTAAATAACTTTGCGCAAAACAATGCAAAGGCTGTTTTATGGACAATTTCGTTTTCAAGTTTGGTTGCATAAATTATAAGAGATAGATACTTCTTTCACAGTACATATACAGCGCTTACCCTAAAGAGACAAAAAATCATTATCTGATCTGATCAAATCTGTTGTCCAAGCTTTGGATATGTATTGTGACAGAAGTACCAATTTATATATCTACTTTATAAAATTTTGTGTCAGAAGATATTATGTTGAATTTTAATTTTTTTAAATTACTTTTTTAGTTTTTTTTTGTATTATGTTATCTAACCCACAAAAAACTTTTAAAACTACATTAGGTGATTAAATCCCAAGTAAGTTTTGTGCTGAATATCAATTGCGAGCACGCTGTGTCAGCATAAAACTCTGCTATTGAGCTGCGTCAGCTGCTGATTTTTAATAACGTTAGAAGCTGAATTGCTAATTTAGCGGCCGAAAACCAACTAAAATTGCGCTGCGTCAGCTGTTCAAAATGCTTAATCAGTTGATATTCAGCGCTGAATCAGTTGATATGCGGCGCGGAATCAGCGTATATTATATTATAAAAAGTACTTTGGTGACAAATATTTAGTGCAAGTATTAATATTCTAAACATTATTATTCTAATTGCATAAGAGTTTTCTAAAATTGTGCATTTATGCAAGTGTTCAAATCGAGTGTTACATTTTTGAAAGTATAAATTGCATTGCTACAGAAATTGTCGTCAGTATTCCACCAAATACCTACAAAAATAATTTTAAACAAAAGAATAAATTTGAAAAACGTACTTACAGATGCAAATACCGGGAGTGTACAACTAAGAATATTTGATCCGTTAAGTACTAATCTTTGACATTTTAGTATTCGCGTATAACCCTACAACTGAAATAATCATAATATAAATAGTAGTAAATATAACTAAATTGAAAATAAATATTCTGTGTTGAAATAACAGGAAAAATAGTTCAAACTAACCAGATTAGCATCCTCTTGAGACAAACTGCTCACGGGATATTTAGACAAGAACGAAACAATGTTGTTGTTCTGAAATTAACAAGTACTATATTTATCAAAGAGTTTAAAAATAAAATCAAAAAGTAGTATTGGAAAATATATTTTTCTTTGCGTAAAACGATAGCTCTTTAAACGACCTTTAATATAAGGTGAATCGTTTTAAACATAACTTTGTATAATTGATTAAAATATTAATTATTAAAAACAAAACCTAATAATTTATTAAACAATTACTCACTATTTTTCCCAATTTCCAAACAGTGACGATAATATGGCTGACCCACAATATTGCCAAAATCAGTCCCAAGAATAAAATAAAAGGTGTCCAATCCAAAACAATTGGTTGATTTACTATAATTCTTAAAATATATTGAAGGTAAAGAGCACCTTGACCAAATATATAGGCAATCACTACAGTTAACAGAGCTGGATTAAGACAGTCATTCAATGATCGACTAGCAACAACGAGCTGGGAATGAAATCGAATATACGGCGCAATAGATTCTGATGTATTTAACTTGACAAATTTGTTGTTAACAATTTTCAGATGTTTATGTAGATTTTTGAAATACGGAAATTTCAAATTGTTGCGTAAGTGACATATTAATTGGTATTGATAACTTTCGTAAAGAAAAATGATAAAATTGTATGGAATATAGATAAAGTAACATACACAGGTATCAACATAAACACAGACGAGCATTCCCAGTTTTTCTGCAATATTTAAATGTGTTTCTTCAATATGAAAGATTATAAGTACGCACAATGCAGTCGATGTAAACAGCAATAACAAAAATGGCAAATAATTGTAGAATCTTAAACGTGCGATATCCTTTGTTGTCAGCAATACCATAAATTTTGATTCTCGAAACACTTCAATACTATCCTGGAGTAATTCAAGTGAACGGCGACAGTGATGCCCCTTGAAAAGTCCACTAAATATGCTAAAAATCGTCCCCAAAAACAAAAAGAAGAAAGGAAATCTAAATAAAACCTCAATAACACTTTTGGAGGTTTTAATGTCGTTGATAATGTTAAGCCCACAATTAATTATAGAGAATATTATGAAACTCACAACAAGAGAAGCTGAGCATAGACAAGCCTTTGACGAATTGATATTTAATCGCAGAATATGTCTCTTATGATTACAACTAATTGTAAAAGGTGGTAGACTTACAACCGAACTGTATTTGAATAATAGACCCAAAACGCATGAAATACAATTTTGCCTGAAAATATGTTTCGACATCTTGCGGACAATCTAACTCATACAACTAAATTACATTAATAACTTTTTCAGTATTCCATGTTGTTTAACTATAAGTAAACAACCGCCTAAGTACATATGTTTATGCCTAATTTCCCTTAAGCAAAGCATCAGAATAGATTAAAAACACATATATTAATATTCAGAAGAAGAAAATATGTACGCCGTTATCTATAACAAATAAATTCAGTAATAATAATGTGTACCTCAGCAACTTTCTGTTATTGAAAATATCAAAATTAGCCTAACGATTATGTACACACAGAAAAATTATTACTTGTTTCTAATATCCGTATATATTTGAATTGTTTTATTTGTATTAATAGTTATTTTCTATACAAGACGATAAAATTGAAATTAATCGACTGGCGAAAATTGTTAATTTATTAGCGGCGAAGTCGCGAGTTTTATCGTTGTATATATAGAATTTAATTTTTTTCTATAGCAGATGTTGAAGAAAACATTTATCCCAATTACAAATTTAATTATTGACAGCTTTTATTTTATAATAAAACAAACATATACTTTGGTATCTCCGTTGGTTGCTATAGAGTTTGTTTATAAACAAATTTCGTTTTATTCTGTTTTTTGTATTGAAAAGTAAATCTAGAAATGTGTAAAAACCAAGAAGAAAAACTTCCATCTGGTGTCGAAAAAGAGGCGTTAGAAGCGATTCTAGGGCGATTCATCGTTCCCGGACGATTCATCCAGCGGACGCTTCGTCCAGTGGAAGTTTCGTCCAAATATATATTGCTATGCACCGGGGTGTAAAAATTTTATTAAGTAACTTACCCCCAGTAATCGATTTAATATTGAGCAATGAGACTCTTATTTTTTTTAATTAAATTTAAACATTCAAATAAAATGGTAAATAAAATCAAGCGTTGATACGAACGGTCAAATGTGTGCGTCCATCTGGATGCACGTGCGTCGCTGTCCACATAAAATTTTCACTGAGTTGCATTCAATTTGTAAACTTAATTTTTAATCTTGTTAATAAATTACCGATTTCCAATTTTTCTTCTCATCCAATTTCTTATTAATTATTATTTTCATCAACCATAGTAATTTTATTCAAAATTTTTATTCAAAATTCCATGCAAATCACTTAAATATCGCCCAAACTTCAGACAACTTCCAATTCAATCAAAATCACTTCCATCAACTCAAAACTTATTTATTCAAAATTATTAACAATATTTTCAATAAATTAAACACAATTAAATCAAACATTTTAACGGAGACCAACTCCAGCACGTCCGTACTTTACGGCTACAACGGCAAAAAGCCTCCCACTTCCTTCGCTTGGTTACCAACTGTAGCCGGCGGGAAAAACGAGCAGTATTAAATATTAACAAAATTAAACAAAAACATACAAAATAACAATATTCTTAAAAATCAAATTAAAAATTCAAAATTTATTAATTGGATTTTCGAACACGACAATATAGTGCGATGTACCTTAAAGCAGGGATATTAGTTTCAATTGAGCCTGACGTTAAGCGTCAAAAATTTATAGAATATACTTGGTGTTCAGAGCCAATATCGTTGATGTGTAATCTCCCTTATCTAATTTCGTACGACCAGTCGATACCAACTTATAGGATTGCCCGAAAAATGCTATATAAGGAAAAAATCAAATCAATATTTTCAAGAATGCAACTATATGATACTGATGAGACCTAATGAGGTCAAAACATGTCTATCTTCTTGATTATATTGATTTAACTTTGCATTATTAAAATTCTCAGTAGCTAGAAGAAGCTACGGCCACATTATCCTCGGTTATGAGTTTAGGCTCAATTCTCAACACTTCTCTGTAGTGTCCTTATGACTTGTCAGTTGGACCCCTTCGGAAGGTGCTCCATAAAACACCCCGTTATTGAATTTATAATCGGGAGTCAATACCAACTTATAGGATTGCGCGAAAAATGCTATATAAGGATAAAATCAAATCAATATTTTCAAGAATGCAACTATATGATACTGATGAGACCTAATGAGGTCGAAACATGTCTATCATTGTTGTGTTCTTGATTATATTGATTTGACTTTGAATTATTAAAATTCTCAGTAGCTAGAAGAAGCTACGGCCACATTATCCTCGGTTATGAGTTTAGGCTCAATCCTCAACACTTCTGTGTAGTGTCCTTATGACTTGTCAGTTGGACCCCTTCGGAAGGTGCTCCATAAAACACCCCGTGTTTATTATTTGAATTTATAATCGGGAGTCGATACCAACTTATAGGATTGCGCGAAAAATGCTATATAAGGAAACAATTGTCAATTCCAGTGGTTCCTACTCCAACATCAACCTATATTAGTAAGATACCTTTTATACCTTATTGTTTTGTATATCTTTAATTTGACCTTTTGGGATTAATATATTCGTTGTTGCTTAGTATCATTAAAAAAATTAAAATGGAAAATTTAGTTAAAAACGTGCAGTTTTAAAGGGTCAATTAACTCGCTTAAAAAATCACTACGTTAATATTAAAGGAGAAGCAATATATGAGGTTATTGTTTCTCAATTAATAGAGCGTAGGGATAAAATAAAACCATTTTGGGATGAATTTAATAAAATACAAGAAGACATTGAGAAACTCGAACCATCTGAAAACGATGAAGCCGAACGAGAGTACTTTGAAAATCTTTATTTTGAGGTAATATCGGGAATAAATATTTTAATAAAAAAATCGGGTTTTGAAAATGGTCCAGTTGCTGGTCCTAACAAAGTTTCCAGCGTCGGGTCAGAAAATGATAGCTTTTCGAGGAATGCCGTTAAGCTACCTGTAATTGAAATTGAAAGCTTTGATGGACAATATTGCAACTGGTTAGGCTTTAAAGATAGCTTTAATGCCTTAATAGATTCTAATCGGGATATTCACAAAATCCAAAAATTTTTATATTTACGTTCGTCACTTAAGGGTGAAGCCGCGGAAATAATTAAATCAATTGAATTATCGGCAGATAATTATGATGACGCGTAGCAAATTCTTAAGGACAGATACGAAGAGAAATCCTTGATAATTCATAACCACATTAAAGCAATTTTCGAATGTCCGAACATTTTAAAAGAATCTTTTATCGAACTATGAAAATTATATGATACTTTCAATAAACACTTACGTTCTCTAAAAACATTAGGGGAAAATGTTGATAGTTGGGATAGATTAATCATTTTCATTCTAACTAGAAAGTTTCATCCGACTACGAGGCGCGATTGGGAATCATACAAAGGCAAAAATGAATTACCCGATATGAAAGATATGACTAATTTTTTGAAGGAAAAGTGTGAAGTTTTAGAAAAACTTGAAAGTAATAAATCGGATAAACAAAAATCGTATGTTAATAAAAAAATAGTTAGTAATACATTTCACGTAAACACTAATAATAATTTAAGTAAATTGCAATGTTTCTATTGTGGGAATAACCATACAATTTTTAATTGCGACGGATTTTTAAAATTGTCTACCGAAGAGCGAATTGCTTCCGTCAAAAGGCATAAACTTTGTATGGTTTGTTTCAAAAATAACCATTTCTCGTGGAAATGCAAAGCAACAAACAAATGTTTTAAATGCGACAAACCGCATAATACACTATTGCATATTAATAATTTAAATATTGAAGCAGCAGCATTTACACCCGTAAGCTCTGCAATAAATGAAGAAGCAACTTCAATCAGTACGTCGTCATCGGTTAGTAATTATAGCGAGCTACCAGTGGCGTCACAAGTTTTACTCGCGACGGCAAAAATTAAAGTTAAGGATAAAGATAATAAAATAATAACCTGCCGAGCTTTGTTGGACAGTGGTTCACAAAGTCATTTTATAAGGGAAGAAATATGTAAAAAATTGTCATTAAAAAAGTCAAAGGTTAACCATGTAGTGAAAGGTGTGGGTCAATCATTAACAAATCGACACCTCCTACGTAAACTATCGTAACCCACAAAATCCCAATTTTTACTTTTTTGCAGAAATTGACTGTACTATATCTAATCTTAATGTTACCAAAGCTAAAGTTGCAAAAATTATACCGATTCTTTTTTAAATTGCAACAAAATACATTGACATTCCACTTAAGAGCATACACATTACAAACTTTAAAATGCTCTCCTGTAAAATTAAGATTTTGAAGATACGATAGTTTACGTAGGAGGTGTCGAAATATTGGTAATCAAGTCAATATTACGTTCATGTCTTGTTTCGGTGACTTTGACATGAACATTGATTGCCTTGTCTTACCAAAAATCACTGAAAAATTACCCACGGTATCCTTCGACAGAACAAAATTAAATATTCCAAAAAATGTGTGTTTGGCGGATCCAACTTTTAATATTTCTAATGCAGTTGATATTTTATTGGGGTCCCAGGTATTTTGGTCAATAGGATGCCATGTCAAAATACAAATGGGCAAAAATTTACCTGTTTTGCAAGAGACAAAAATAGGTTGGATAATAGCAGGTAATTTGGGTGGGCAGTTTAATAATAATACCACAATGAGCTATTTAAGCACTTCTTCGGATTGCATTGATGACAAAATATTAAAGTTCTGGGAATTAGAAGAAGTTATTAGTAAAAATAAAAATATTATTATGTCACAAGCAGAAAAGTATTGCGAAAGGTACTTCGCCGAAACTACCGAACGCAATAATACAGGTAGATTTGTTGTCAGTATTCCATTCAAAGAATCTTTACAAAATTTAGGTAACTCGCTTGAGAAAAAATGCTGATCTAAAAAGTGAATATGTGACTTTTATGAATAATTATAAGGGCGAAAATCATATGCGGGAAATAACCAATGTCGAACAGCAAAGAGATGATGGATACTATCTACCCCATCATGCAGTTTTTAAAAACACTAGCATTACCACTAAGTGTAGGGTGGTATTTGATGCATCCGCTTCGATTCGAACCTTAAGGAGGAACTTCTAAAAATTCAACGAGATGTAACAAAAATATTAGCAGAAGCAGGGTTCGAACTAAGAAAATGGCTATGCAATGATAAAATCATATTAAATAATTTTAAAATAAATAAAGAATTAGAATCAAGCGTCTTACACATAGGTGAAAATAAACAAAACAAAACTTTGGGTATTTACTGGGATTCGAATAACGATCACATAAAATATTCAATAAATAATAAAATTGATATTACAAATATTTCAAAACGAATGATTTTATTATGTATTTGTCAAGTTTTTGATCCACTGGGATTGGGATTGGGACCAGTAATTATTATTGCTAAATTAATAATTCAAGAATTGTGGAAAGAAAAGATAGGTTGGGATGATACTGTTTCTGAAAAATTGCGAAATAGGTGGGTCGAATTTCAAGACAAATTATCTATTTTAAATAATATTGAGGTACCGCGACATGCCTTAACTTCAAATTATACGGAAGTACAGCTTAATGGGTTTTGTGATTCATCTGAAAAGGCTTACGGAGCCTGAATATATTTGCGATGTTCGAATCAAAACGGAACATTTTCTTCTAATTTATTATGCGCAAAATCTCGAGTTGCGCTATTAAAGCAAATAAGTTTACCACGGTTAGAATTGTGCGGAGCAGTATTATTAGCAAATTTAGTAAAAAAGGTCATTGATTCATTAGAATTAAAATTCGATAAAATATTTTTGTGGACCGATTCCACGGTGACATTAGCATGGATCAGAGGAGCTCCAAATAAGTGGGAAACCTTTGTAGCAAACCGGGTAAGTGAGATTCAATCTCTCACCAATGAAGATAATTGGAATCACATACGATCGACTGAAAATCCAGCCGATTTGTTATCACGTGGCGTTAGTCCAGATTCAATCAATAAATCAACATTGTGGCATGGCCCCAAATGGATTCACGAGCTAGAGAATACTTGGAATCTGGATAACGATAACGGTCTAAACAGCGAATTACCTGAACAACGATCATCAGTGTCGTATGTTATCTGTACGGAACAGAATCCAATTTTAAGTTTATTAGACATGTTTTCGGGGTTAACAAAGATAATTAGAATTGTAGCATATATGCTAAGGTTTATAAGCAATAGCAAAAGACCAAAGGAATTGAGAAAATTTGGGAATTTAACACCTCAAGAACTGGAAAATGCTCTAAACTTATTAATAAAAATTATCCAAATTGAATGTTTTCCGCGTGAATACAAGGATTTGGTTCTGAAACGGGAAATTAAGAAAATCAGTAAAATTTTAAATCTTAATTCTTTTATTCATAATGATTTGATACGTGTTGGAGGGAGACTTTCAAATTCAAAATATGTATTCGATAAAAAATATCCCATAATTCTACCAAAAGGTAACAAACTAACAAAATTAATTTTAGAATGGGAGCACATTCGATTATTGCATTGTGAAGCTCAACTCTTATTATCTTCCATAAGAGAACGGTACTGGCCGATTTCGGGACGCAATTCATGTAAGGGCATTGTAAAAACTTGCGTCATTTGCACAAAGGCAAAACCTCTTCAATTTCAATATATTATGGGAAATTTACCGGACGTCAGAGTCTCGAACAATTTTCCCTATATAAATGTTGGTGTAGATTATGGAGGACCCTTTTTATTGAAAGATCGCAAAACAAGAGGCGCTAAATTAATAAAATCTTACATATATGTTTGTTTGTGTGCATGTGTACAAAGGCGGTACACTTAGAACTGGTTTCAAAATTGTCCACCAAAGCTTTCTTGGCGACTTTAAAACGGTTTACATATAGACGAGGTAAACCGTCTAATATTTATTCGGATAACGGTTTAAATTTTGTTGGGACCAACAATGAAATTAATAAAATTTTTAAATTTCTCAAAACGGAATCAGAAAATATTGAAAATAATTTAGCTATAGAAGGAGTTAATTGGCACTTTATACCTGCACGGTCACCTCACTTTGGGGGTTTATGGGAAGCGGGCATAAAAAGCAGCAAGTATCATTTAAAAAGAATCATTGGAAATCATTCGATGACCTTTGAACAATTTAATACGGTTTTGGTTCAAATTGAAGGTATACTTAATTCCCGCCCATTATGTCCTTTGTCTTCCTACCCTAACGATTTGACAGCATTAACACCGAGTCACTTTCTAATTAGGCGCACAATTACCGCCATCCCGGAAGTTGGTGTAACTATGGTAAAGGCGGTACGCGACAACTCGGCACTTTGCAACTCGGCACCGGACTACTCGGCACCGGATGACTCGGCGCCGGACAACTCGGCACCGGGAAAACTCGGCACCGGGACAACTCGGCACCGGCGACTCGGCACCTACAAAACTCGGCACCGGGACAACTCGGCTCCGTCAACTTGGCACCGTAATAACTCGGCACTAGTTGAAAAATTATTTTATTATTATTGAAAAATATTAACAAAAATAAAAATAATACGAGTATAAAAAAATTTATTATAAAATTACAAGGTTTTTATTTAAAAAATATATATTTACATACATTTATTTATGTAGGTACATTAGTTCATTACATCATTATGAGATAAACCACGCAAATACTCCAACATATTCTCTTGCTCATAATTCGTTACTTTATTAAGAATACGCAGATCTGCGTCTTCATAACGTTTGCGTTTTGGTGGTGCTTCGTATCCCGCAACAAAACGCTTGTAATCAGCATCGAATGTTTTTTGTATTTTTATTAGATTAACCAGAAATTTAAATAATTCTGGATGTGCGACCCCATATCCCTATTGCAGCTTTTTATGACAAGCTTCAGCGAAATTATTGGTTCTATCAGAGCCAAGCAAAGTAATTTGATGTACCGACCACACTGCATAGGGAAACAAAGGTGGGGCTCTTGTTCCATTATTTCTGAGTCTACCAACGTATGTAATAGTAAACCAACTTATGATTGGTTCTAATTCTGGCGGTAGATAATCTTCTAGAACGTTCAGTGCGTTTTCAATATTATCTTCTGGAACAAAAGCTACCGCAGTTATCATACGCGATTTCAATGCAAAGTTGGTCGGTATTACAACGACCAAGAAGGTTTACTTGTGAAAGATGTTTACGAAGATTTTGAACTAGGTGAAAGAAGCAACCTCTAACGTTTACACCAGGAAATTCTGCGCGTAGAGCATTATGTATACCAATCTCGTAATCTACATTTACAGCATCTGGATGAAATTCGTGCCACATATCTTTAAACATACGGAAAAGCTTCGAGTAGCTCGCTTGTAGCTTGTTAGGAAGTAGGCAAAAGAGAACCGGAAAAACAAATGCTCGACCTTCACCACGACGAGCAAGCAACACAAATATTTGAGAAAATAACGGTGGAGTTAAAAAAACGGTGGTTTTAAAAATCCGATCGTTTGGTGCCGAGTTATTACGGTGCCGAGTTATTCCGATGCCGAGTTGACGGAGCCGAGTTGCCGGTGCCGAGTTGTCCCGGTGCCGAGTTTTCCCGGTGCCGAGTTGTCCCGGTGCCGAGTTTTCCCGATGCCAAGTTGTCCGGTGCCGAGTCATCCGATGCCGAGTAGTCCGGTGCCGAGTTGCGGTGTGCCGAGTTGTCCGTGTCCCGCCATAGTAACCTAGGTTATGAGTTTAGGCTCCATCCTCAACACCCCCCAGTACTGTCCTTATGACATGTCAGTTTGATCCCTACGGAAAGTGCTCCTTAAAACACCCCGTGTTTATTATTTGAATTAAATATAATACTTATTTGTACCACTTTTAGTGTTATTTGAAGAATTTTAATAGAGAAAATAAAAAATTATTAAATTTTGCTAATTTTAAACAATTTGTTTGTTTTATTGAAAAAATTATTTATTTTTTTTTTATTTAAAAATTTATAAAATTTAAATTAAATAATTGCTGAAATTTGCAAATTTAATAATAATTTTTTATATTTCCCTATTTAAAATTCTTCAAAAAAACACCAAAAGACTCGAAAAGTCGGACAATAAAATTGTTTCATACAGCTGTTCTCAACCTTTTATTTTGTGCCCCCTAGAAGTTACAAATTAGTAGTAACAAACAAGTTTATGAGTTTTTGAAGAAATTTACAATGACCAAATGTGGTAGTATTTTAAGAAATTTGCGATGCTATTAAACTAAATTATTTATATAACGGAACGAATATACAGGATGGGGGAACCGGACAAATAGGCGCCGCCGAATAGGCGCCGCCGATAAGGCGCCGCCGTATAGGCGCCAACAATATAGGCGCCGGTCCATATAGGCGCCAGCCATATAGGCGCCGACCCAAATAGGCGCCGAACCAATTAGGCGCTAGCCAGTAAGGGGCCAGTCATATAGGCGCCGAGCTATTTAGGCGCCAGTCATTTAGGCGCCAGCCTTTTAGGCGCCGAGCCTTTTAGGCGCCAAATTTTTTAACTATTGTCTTACTTCTGTTCTTACTTATTATATTGTTTTAACATTTGCCTAATATTCTCGTATGACCAAATAGTGTACTACTAGTTTAAGGTCCGGCTTTAGAAACTAGTTAAAAAATGTAACTATATTTTCAAAAATTAACCAATAGAAGACGTCGATTAGCATAATATTTGAATTTTGTCTACTCTGAGCCCAAATTAAAATTAAATAATTGCTGAAATTTGCAAATTTAATAATAATTTTTTATATTTCCCTATTTAAAATTCTTCAAAAAAACACCAAAAGACTCGAAAAGTCGGACAATAAAATTGTTTCATACAGCTGTTCTCAACCTTTTATTTTGTGCCCCCTAGAAGTTACAAATTAGTAGTAACAAACAAGTTTATGAGTTTTTGAAGAAATTTACAATGACCAAATGTGGTAGTATTTTAAGAAATTTGCGATGCTATTAAACTAAATTATTTATATAACGGAACGAATATACAGGATGGGGGAACCGGACAAATAGGCGCCGCCGAATAGGCGCCGCCGATAAGGCGCCGCCGTATAGGCGCCAACAATATAGGCGCCGGTCCATATAGGCGCCAGCCATATAGGCGCCGACCCAAATAGGCGCCGAACCAATTAGGCGCTAGCCAGTAAGGGGCCAGTCATATAGGCGCCGAGCTATTTAGGCGCCAGTCATTTAGGCGCCAGCCTTTTAGGCGCCGAGCCTTTTAGGCGCCAAATTTTTTAACTATTGTCTTACTTCTGTTCTTACTTATTATATTGTTTTAACATTTGCCTAATATTCTCGTATGACCAAATAGTGTACTACTAGTTTAAGGTCCGGCTTTAGAAACTAGTTAAAAAATGTAACTATATTTTCAAAAATTAACCAATAGAAGACGTCGATTAGCATAATATTTGAATTTTGTCTACTCTGAGCCCAAATTAAAAAATTTAACTAAATTTTTAAAAAATAACTAATATATGCATTGTTACCAAACAAACACACAAGGACTTATGTAAAAATGATAAACCTTTTAAAAGAAGTAGAGCCGAATTTAAACCCTGCCAAGATATCGTGCGATTTTGAATTAGCGGCTATGAATGCATTCAGAGAAGCATTTCCTAACTCTGAAATTTTAGGATGCTTTTTTCATCTGGTGAAAAATATGCGAAAACATTTGGGAGATCTTCATTTATTGAGGCGCTACAATACTGAAGGTGATTTTGCTTTAGAAGCGCGAATGGTGACTTCCTTAGCCTTTGTACGCATCGAAGATTTGGATACTGCTGTTGATGCGTTATCGCATGAGCTTTGTCCCGAGTTACAACAATTGCTTCAATGGTTTGAGGACTCTTATTTAGGGCGACCACTCCGCAGAACTGATGGAAGAGGTCGGCCTATATTTCCTCCGGAAACATGGTCTGTTCATGCAAGAGTTCTGACAGACACGGATCGAACTAACAACCACGCCGAAGCAGCTCACCGACGTTTGCAATGTGAGCTGTCAATGGACCATCCGACGATTTGGAAGCTGATTGATTCTTTCAAACAAATTCAACGCGGTAGAGATGTTTTCTATGAACAACTAAATGCTGGAGCTCCTCCTCCAAAGAAAAAAAGAAAATATATTACTGCCGATGACCGCATCAAGAATTTGGTATTGGACTACGATAATCGGAATATTATAGACTTTCTTCGCGGTATCTCACATAATTACTAAACTAAAAGACTACAACTACAACACAACATGAATTTTAAATGAACAAAAATGATAACAAAATTAATTTTAACTGGGATTTTAATTTAAAATTTAAAAAAAAATATTTGTGCGCCTAAATAGCTCGGCGTCTAAATGGCAGGCGCCTAATTCACCCGGCGCCTAAACGGCTGGCGCCTAATTCACACGGCGCCTAAACGGCTCGGCGCCTAAATGACTGGCGCCGAAACGGCAGGCGCCTATATGGATCGGCGCCTATATGGCTAGCGCCTAAACGGCGGCGCCTTTTCGGCGGCGCCTATTTGTCCTAGACCCACAGGATGGATTTAAGTAAAGTCGTCGACCCGCAATTATTTTGTCGTATATCCGAAAAATCGAGTTTTGGGAAATCGATGTTAAAGATTGAAACGAAATTTAAAAAAATTGACGCGAAAAACTTGGTTCTATTTTCTGGTCACTTGTAGTTCATTTTATTGCGCTTCTTTTGGTACTAAGATATGAAGCTTTTTATAAATGAACTTCGGATTTTAAGGCACTTTTGTTCAAAAGTATCTTACCGTATACTCCACTTTTGACGAAATTTTTTGCATGCATGCAACATACGCCAAAATAATATGATTGTATATGATGTACGACAGTATAATTGCAGGTCGACGAAGTGTCAAAGTTTTAATGTTAATTGTTAAATTTATCTTATTTTCGTACGAATTAAAAATTCTCTTTACATGCGGTTTTACGATAAAATAATTCAGAATTAAACTCAAAACAACATCAGCTGTACGTAATAGAGCCGCTATGTCAGTGGCGTACTTAGAGGCGGGCAAAAGGGCAATTGTCCCCCCCCCCAAGGTTGACTCAGATTGTGTTCCTGAAGCTTTTTTTGATAAAAATAATAATAACCACGAGGTTTTAAAATTTAAATAACTTCAGTTTTTTTTTTATTTTGCTTCGTTTATTAGTTTTCGGATTTCGATTGTGAAGGTTCATCGAGATTTCTGGATCTTGGCAGGCGTTTTAACAATGACGCGCAAGAATGGATTAACGAGATTCTGCAAATATTTCATCTGCCCCCTCCAAACGCCCCCCCCCCAAACGTGGAGAAGACGAACAAATGATGAATTAAGAAAATATATGGAGAACCTGACATAGTGGGCAAAATCTTTTGGTGCACAACCAACGAAGACACGAATAGTACTTTCATGTACATCAGTGAGTTGATTCAACGGAAAAATCTCTGAGGGATCGCAAAACATACATTTTCTTGTAACAGCAGGTCATCAACATCAAACTGTGGATCGAAATACAAATAACTTTCCTTAACATCTTAATGGAAAACGGGGTACAATAAGCCTGGAGCTTCAGTACAAAGTGGGCATTGAACCACTACTCGTGCAGCTAATTTGGAAACAGCAGGTCCAAATTACGGAGTTTAAACAAATTAGTTGGAGCATAACTCTGGAGGACTTCTCTTTTCGAAATTCTTCAGCTTGGGAGCTTCTTAGATACGCTAGCCGACAGTCTGGACACGCAATAAAATGCAGACATTGACATCTACGGATATCCTGGAACACACTGCGAGAGTTGATCAGACGATTCGGAAATGACTAACATTTCTCTGTCCCTGAAAGAAAATCAAACTATTTCCTACAAACACCTTGGGTTCCGCCATGGCACTCTGCGACGTAACCAGAGATGGGGTTAGTGGAACACATCACGTTGTAGAAGAACGAAAACCAGACGAAGGAAGCGGTGTTCGGTACGTCCCTGCAAGCTGGGCTATTTTGAGCGTGGGACAAGGACATTAGAAGAGCTTATGATTTGATAAGGCTGTCAAATGTCATTTATACGTCAAATTGTCAATATTGAGAATTGATCAAGACCGTCATCGTGAATAGCACTGAAATCGATAAAAACAAAAATGGTACGCCACTGTTTTAACTTTTTGATGACACTTCTCTTTTGCTGTTTCATCTGATATTCCTGTTGGTCGTTTTGTTTATTTAAAGGTAACAGAGCGATGGTTTGCATTAATTTTTATTTAATATTTATTGCTTAATTATTATTGCAGGTAAACTTATGGGAATTAGGTCATAAGTAAACTTCGTACATAATAACCTCAATCAAATTTGTATGACAACTGGAAGATTTTTTAACATGGAGAAAAAAGATGCAATTAATACAAATTTCAGTATTGTAATTAAAACCGAGGAGATAGAAAATGTGGATTGTAAGTTCGAAGATTTGCACCATTCGATCGATATCAAAGAGGAAGCAGGTTTATTAGCTGAATCTCGACGTACCGAAGAAGCTCAATCCCAATCGACCGTAAAAAATCAATTGGATGCAAAGACAAAAGCATTGAAAAAGTTACATTTGGAAATGTGTTTAAAAAATCTTATCAAGGAAGAAATTATTAAGTGTGAAGTTTGTGGCAAGCAGTACCCCAGTACGATCAAGTTAAAACGTCATTTGAAAGTTCACGAGAAAAAGTGTGTGTGTAAAATATGTGGTTATAGGTGTCTGTATAAAGGACAGCTAAATGCTCACGTGAAGAGTCACGGAGGTGTGAAGTTCGAATGTGCCACTTGTGGTCATAAATTTTTGCATAAGGCAAATTTGGCAATTCACATAAGAACACACACCGGTGAAAAACCCTTTGAATGTAAACTTTGTTCCTACAAATGTACACAGAAAAGACAGCTGACTGTTCATTTGAGTTATCATACGAACGAAAAACCGTTTATGTGTAAATTTTGTAATTATAAATGTTATGATAATGGAAGCTTGAAAGTTCATCTGACCAATCATGCTGGAGAAAAGGCATTTCAATGTGAGACCTGCAGTTATAAGTGTAAATCAAAATATATTTTGGATAAACATGTGATAATTCATACCGGGGAAAAACCTTTCAAGTGCGCGGTTTGTGGCTATAAATGTTCGTTTCGAGAAGGTTTGCGGATTCACGTCCTAAGGATTCATACGGGTGAGAAACCTTTTGCCTGTGCGCTTTGTGATTATAGATGTTTAACAAAAAACCAGTTGAAAGTTCACGAAACTAATCATCACGATGCGGGGGAAAAACCGTATTTGTGTGAAATGTGCGGATTTTTAACTACCAATTTCGGAATGCTGCAAATGCATTTTACCACCCACACGGGCGAAAAACCTTTTGCCTGCGAATTTTGCGATTTCAAATGTGCTAGAAAAGGAAATTTGAAAAGACACATACGAGTGCACACCGGTGAAAAGCCGTACGAATGTGTACTGTGTGATTATAAAGCTTCGCAGAAAGGTGATTTGCAATTGCATATTAAAACTCACACCGGCGAGAAATTATTTCCATGTGAAATTTGTGGAGTTAGATGGCCGCAAAGGGCGGATTTGAAAAAACACATGAGAATTCATACTGGTGAAAAACCCTATCAGTGTACTTATTGCGAGTACAGATGTGCGCACAAACCAAGTTTGAAAGTGCATATGAGGACTCATACCGGTGAGAAACCCTATGTTTGTGATAAATGTGATTTTAAATGCTCTCGAAGAGAAACTTTACGAAAGCACCTAACAAGTCATATTATAATGTAGATCGAATGTAAAAGATATATTATGCATTTATTTATTTTTCTTCTATTATTCTATCTTTTCGTTGTTTGAATCGGGTGTAGTACCTTAACCGGGCCTACAGATTTTTCACAAGAGTCGGTGAATATCTCATTCCAATGACGGTGCGTGTGCTTGGCGTAAATAGTTACACTTGTTTTAACAGGTGGAGCCGGCCCACAGTTGAGTTTCAAACACTTGAAACAAAAATTCCATCTTTCTAGATCAGTAATTTTTGAGTTGGGACCGCTTTAGGGATGTTTTTAATGAGTGGGAGGCTTACAAATTCACTGTTTAAGTAGATCTGCCATTTTGGAGTGCAATATAAACCCAAAAATAGTTGTATAAAATAAAAACTAGCTAAGAGCGAGGCAACACTTATGGAAACAGCCAATCAAATACACTCATTCAGTTTTTTTTTGTAAAAACAAAAAACGAATATTTATATTTGTAATTACGCCGTCAGCTACCATAATTGATAAAAAAAAATTTAATCGTGGGTCCTGTTATCGTACTACTTCCGTTTGGTCTATTAAGTTTGATAAAGAAACAATTTATTAAAAATGTTGATTTGATTTGACCTTTTACCTCGGTCGCCAAGTTAAGTTTCTTTGTTCAAAGAAAAAATAACTTAATAAGTTATACCAAAGCAATGTATTTAATTATTGTAAATAGTTATTTATTCAGGAATTTTGAATCATTTTTGATTAATCAAATGTCAAATATTAATATTTGACATTCTGTTATTTTATTGCTTTCGGAAAAAAACACATCAATTTTGAATCGCTGCTTCAAGTCAGATCAACGGATAATAGGATCAACGAACAATTTTTCATATTATCAACTTAACGCATTACTTGCACATACAGGGTCGTTCGAATATTATAAGAGTTCTGTTATCAGGTCCGTACTTGAGTATCATCTTCTTCTATTGGCCTGTTCATGGTCAAGTGTATCTTCCTCGACTATTAATGCTAACATGTATTTAGAAGGTTTTGTAAATGTCTTCTAGGAAACATCTGAACTTACAAGTCTGCATACCTCACCTGACAATTTTTACGTTGAAGTTATACTAAATCAAATTATAAAGTGATTATTAACTTGTTATTTTGAAGATATGAACTTGATATTACCATGTTAATAATTATATTGAAATAGATAACTCCCGTTTAAATAAAATCAGGTAAAATACAGAATAAGAAATAAATAATAAAATATTTATTTTTTAAATTAAATTAAAATATAGATTTGAACCATGACTTCGGGTAAGATTAACGAATAATTAGATTAACGGTAAATTGGATGAACGGATAATAGGATCAACGGTCAATATAGTTTGCCGAGTGTTTTAACACCACAAAAACATACTAAAAACACCAGTAATACACCAGTGGCAGCTCAGTGTTACCACCGTGTTAACAGCGGGCTAACACTACGGTGTTAATTGTGAGTAGTGTTAGCGAGATGTACATCCGGTGTTTAGCACTTATTTGACACGTGTTATACATGTGGCTCTATGGTGTTTGCCAAGTGTTAAAACACCACAGTAACACCAATAATATACCAGTGTCTGTTCAGTGTTACCACGGTGTCCCTCTGGTGTTTTTTTTTGTGTTTTAACATTCAGTAAACACCATACTGCCACCACGGATTTATGAATATAAACTGGATAGCTAATACAGATCCCCACTATTGTCTCGATACCGATGGCCGCCATACTGTGCTAAAATGCTACCTACCTACCCCAACAAGGGTTTATCTATTGTTATGTTATAAATAATATCCTTGAAATTGCCGACCAAATGACAGACTAGAGACTCAGGGTGACAATTTTTCGTAGCTTCGACAACTGTAAGGCATTAAAGTAACTGAAAGTTACTAAAAATTAGCACAGTATGGCGGCCAAGGAGGGTTGGACATAAATTGCGGTGGGGATATACGGTAACTGGCTATCCAGTTTATATTCATAAATCCGTGACTGCCACTTGTATAACACGTGCCAGCTCGGTGTTTAACACGTGGCTCAATATAGTTTGCCTAGTGTTTTAACACTCAAATACCATACTAAAAACACCAGTATTACACCAGTGTCAGCTCGGTGTTACCACCGTGTTTTGATTGAGCCACGTGTATAACATCTAGACTACTAAGTGTTTAACACGGAATTTACACTTTTATGCAATTAATACTGCAGTGTTAGCCCGGCGTTAATACGGTGTTAATTCTTTAAAATGTTACTTGGTTATTTATTACAACGGTGTTACTTGAGTGATAAAAGTACCATAAAATCACCACCATGTTATTTTAGTAATGAAAACACGATTATATCACCACAGTGGTACTTTAGTAGTAAAGACACCGTGGTATCGCCACGGTGCCAATGGAGTAGTAAAAACACCAACTAAAATTGTAGTTTTATATTTCAACGGTGTTACTTGAGTGATAAAAACATCATTAAATCACCACGGTGTTATTTTAGTAATAAAAACACCAGTGTATCACCACAGTGGTACTTTGGTACTAAAGACACCTTTGTATCGCCACGGTGTCAATGGAGTAGTAAAAACACCAACTAAAATTGTAGTTTTATATTTCAACGGTGTTACTTGAGTGTTAAAAGCACCATTAAATCACCAAGGTGTTATTTGAGTAAAGAAAACACCAGTGTATCACCAAAGTGGTTTTTTAGTAGTACATACACCAGTTGGACACCAAGGTGTTAAAATACACGGTGTTTTCTCAGTGTTTTAGGTACCGTAGTGTAAAAATTGTTACTTGGGGAGGTGCATAACAAATAACAATAGAACGACCTCTGTCTGAAAGTATTTTACTAAGGAATCAACGTGCAGTGTACGTATCACGCCACCTGTCGACGACACAGTTTCTGTTAAAACTAGATAAAACTTTTATCGAAACCTTGAATAGTAGTGTCGATAGGAGATTGTTACATAGCTAACCATGCGTTGTCATCTAAACTAGACGCGTAAGCAAATTTTCAGCTCAATCGGAAAACAGGAAGTGGGTCAAATTAAGCTTCCAAGATTTTCTTACATAGTTAGTTACAAGTGAAGCTAATAAAAGCGTGTAAATAATAATAATAAAATCGCAAAAACGAAACTTTTTTTAGCTTACGGTCAATCATAAAATGTTAGAACTTCAGTTCTGTAAGTCCTACAGAGTTGTGTGATATCTCATTTTAAAGAAGATTTAAAGGGCTTTAATTTGATACTAATCTTGACCACTTTCTAATAAAATAAATTATTTTGGAAACCTCAAAAATTGTTTTTGAAAATTTGTTTTAGTCAGTGTTTTGATTATAATAAAAAAAATTTATTAAATATTTTCCTTAAAAAAGTGTCTTCTACACCACCGAAATTTTGTAAAATCTATTCGGGGACACCCTGTTTGTATATTCTTAGTAGTAAGCACAGTAATTTATTAAAGTACTAAAACGTGGCTAAAACATAGAGTTGAATTTTTTTATCATAACTGCTGATCCCACCATGGTCCCACTCTGAAATTTTTATCAAGTATTCACCAAGTCACTATTATAAATATATCTTATTTTTATAATTTTCAAACAACACTAACTCAAAAATGTTAGGTTTTCAAAATAATTCATTTTTATTATACGGTGGTGAAGATTAGTGTCAAATTAAAGCCCTTTAAATCCTCTTTAAAATGAGCTATCACACAAATCTGTAGGACTTATAGAACTGAAGTTATAACAGTTTGTATAATTGAGCGTGAACCAAAGCAGTGTCGTTTTTGCGATTTTTAGAATTAAATAACTCAAAAACTATACAAGTTAGAATAAAAAAAAATTATATTTGATTTCAGGATGTTAAAAAGTATAATTAACTGAAATTTCAAAGAAATCTGTGATGGCCAAGTTGACAACTATTTATTTTTGGTTGATTTCTTATGAAATGACCCATCTTATATAAAATTTTTTTTACCTAAAAAGAATTTTTTGTTGCCAAAAATTTGTTCTCGCGGCACACTAGGGTGCCTGTGCTTGAATTAGCAATAATTAATAAATAAATATTGTCACAAGTGGAAATGTATCATCTCTATAAATGAAAGTATAATTAAAACATCTCTTAAGAGATGTAATTAAATGGATTTTCATTTGAAGCTCCCTCGTATAACAGGTTGACAAAGTATAGACTGGGAAAGTGGTGTAGTCACGATCAATCAGCTGATGGGTGGAAACATGATGATAACCTCACTTTCTTTCCGTTTAGTTACCATATAGTTCAAAAATTACACTTTTCTCGTCTAGAATTATGTAGGCGACCTGGGCAAATGCAATAAAGGCATAATTTTGAATTAAAACATTGTAAAATCACGAAAAGGTTTCAAATAACGCATGCACCCGGCAATGTTTCCACCCATCAGCCGTTCGATCGGCCACATTTTGACGTCACACTTTCCCAGTCTATTGTAAGAATAATAAGTAAAGAATCTGGAAGGGGAAGCATCAGCAGTGCAATCTATAGTCGATCCCAGATACTAAAAATGTAGGTGATAGGTCAAATGCAAAACCACATTCACATAAGGAAACTTCATTTTAAAAATTCAAATTGAATGCGTTATATCTGTTGCCTAACTAAGAAGGTTTAAAAGTTACGGCGTAATTTTACGAAACTTATTTTCACAAATTTACTTCAATTTTAATACGATTTTGATGAAATAAATAAAGAAATACTGCATAGGAACTATTTAATATAATACAAAAAATTAAATGTTATCTGTCACCAATACGCAAATTTCGCTAGTGTGAATCCGCCTAATTTCTAACCAATTTTATTGGTTAACATTTCGAGGTCATCTTTCTAGTACAAATTTTTACTATTTTCTTAAATGAAATGGACTATAATACTGAATTTTGAACTAATTAAGTACTAGTCATTAGGTGAATCTCAAAAGGATAAAATGTGACCAGACCGCTTGATTGTTTCACCCTTAACTTTTAAGGGGTAATAGAGTTACTTATAATTTACAAGTATGTAAATAATAATTAATACTTAAGTTGCTATATTACCAATAAACCCTACTCGTTAAATCATAAATAGTAAACCTAGTTCTTAACCATTTGACTACACAACCCCCAGGGACGAGTACAAAAATACTCGTGACAAAGTATAATAAATAAAATAAAACTAATAAATGAATAAAAATAAATAAAAGAGTGAATTGTACTGAATATCTATTAGCAATATTTACTACACAGTAAACGTAAAGTTAACTACACCTATGTGTGTTAAAACAACATCACCATTAATCATCATCATCACTTAAGCACAAGTTATTATAACAACAAAATATCAAGCACTTTATATCACAATAAATACAACAGCTTATCGGGAATGTGGACTTTGATTTAAATAAAACAAACCCTTAAACTTTCAGTCGACGTTTCGAGTCAATTTTTTACTCTTCATCAGGACTACAAGAAAATTATCAAATAAATTACATTGGTTACAAGGAAGTGTTCATCTCACCTTTAGTTCTAGGTTACCAATTAAGTAATTTACAGCATCACAAAAAGTGAAAACAAATTCATAAGTCATCCAGATCCTCAAAACGCTCACAATTCAATCAAATACAAATTAAAAGACAATTACAAATATTACGGTCAAAATATAAAATTTTATAAACCTCAATAAATAAAAGCAAGATAACAAAATGCAGATATCAAATCATAAGGTGCGAAAAGTTATCACCCGGTCTCAATAATATTTGCAAACCCTCTATTGACAACTAACTGGAGAAATAAATATCAACAATTTGGGAACTACTAGGTGTTGATGAAATCCCCATAAAAAATGCTCAGTTTTTGAGTATCTTCTCTGTAATTTACGCATGTTTTGTTCTTTTTTACAAAAAAACATTTCGCTGATATTTCTTTTCAAAGTGTTACTTTCACAGTCCAGTATCTTGCAGTTATCAAAATCGAAATCATGACTCGTATCAATGTGGTGCTGCACTAAAGCCGTGGTGCCCCACCCATCCTCATTTCCCTTCCTTACACTTTCTGCTATTGTGCTCTCTTTTTTTGAAAATTTCTTGTCACTTCTTCTGCAATCGCCATGATGTTGTTTAAGTTTCTTCTCTATAGCCACTGTTTTGTTTGTCCGATGTATGAACTTGGACAACCACCGCATTGTATTTCGTAAACTACTTCCGATCTTTTATTAATGTTAGTTGGGTCTTTCAGTTTAGTTTGCAACCCCCTATGGTTTCTTAGGCTTAGGTTATATGGTGCTAGCGTACAGTACAGCTTCAACAACACGGTCACTTTTTCTGTCAAATTCTTGATATAAGGGAACTTGAAATATTTAATTGTTTCTGTCCCACTTTCTACATTCTCTGTTTCTTTTTGGTGATTCTTTTCTTGTTCACATTTCTTTATCAATTTATCCACAAACCATATTGGGTAATCGTTGTTCATCAGTAGCTTACTAATATTATGTAGCTTAATTACAATATTTGTAATTGCGTTTTAATTTGTATTAGATTTTTAAAATTGTGAGCGTTTTGAGGATCTGGATGACTTATGAATTTATTTTCACTTTTTGTGATGTTGTAAATTACTTAATTGGTAACCTAGAACAGAAAGTGAGATGAACACTTCCTTGTAACCAATGTAATTTATTTGATATTTTTCTTGTAGTTCTGATGAAGAGTAAAAAATTGACTCGAAACGTCGACTGAATGTTTAAGGGTTTGTTTTATTTAAACCAAAGTCCACATTCCCGATAAGCTGTTGTATTTATAGTTTATGGATGAGAATTTGACAATGAATATTTATATCACAATGTTGTTAAAATTTAACAATTGTAGTAAGATGTACTGCAGTCATTTTGTACGTGTTAGGTACGTGTACATTTTACATAATTATGTTTGGTGTTGTCACTATAAGGTATAAGGGGGTAATAAGGCCCACCTAACATAAACTATTTTTTATCGGAAAAACTATGCTTATTTTTTCAACTTTTATTAGTTAAGAATGGTTATGAACATAGAAGGTCGTTATAAAAAGTCAATATTAAAAAAATATAACTGGAACTTGTCTAAAATAAAGAAAGTTAAAAGTACCATAATGGGCCTTATAATCTGTTGCTGCATAAAATAAAGCCCATGCTATTCCTATCAACAAAACACTGCAAAAATAAAAAAATTCAAACAACACACTATTTACGGCATACAATCTGGACATAAGAATTCATCGTCATCATCAACTACCAATTCTACACATTATTCATGGACCCAGTATCCACAATGACCACATCTTCTCATATCAACCACTAAGTCCATATAACAGACTGTACATTCCCATTTTTCACCTGTTACAGAAGAAGGTGTTGTCTTTGGGGATGCTGCAGTCTCCTTGGACAATTTCTGGGAACATATTGGAGACTCAGTTTAAATAAATAAAGCCCGGGCTTTATTACCTGTAATGATGTATTTGTTTTACTTTGAAGTTATAAAAGCAATAGTTAGAAATTGATGATAAAATTTATGGATAAACTAAGGTTAAAATAACTAGCCACCCGACGGTCGGAAGAAACTCCTTTTACCAGGTTGGGACCTTGGTACAATGTATATCCGATATATGTTCTTAAATATATTTAAAATTTATTCTTTGTTATAAATTTTGCAGTGGGCCTTATTACCCCCTTATACCTTATTTGTAATCCGTGGTAGTAGATTACACTGCATTTGTAGTTACTTCAACAATTTTTTTTTCGTGCACAATTTCCATTCAATCTCTCCTTTTCCTTTTTCTTTCAAGTATGCGTTTGCTTTTGAAAAATGTTTGCATCCAATAAAAGGAGAATCACCCTTTGTCGCACTTTTAAAATTTGGATGAGAACATTCTAAAATGTTATGTTTGTGAATGTTTATGAATTCTCTCTTTGCTTGAGCTTTCTTGCCCCATAACATAAAAACCACATTGTCTCCATCTAAAGATATTTTTTTTATTATTTTATTGGTTATTGTTTCCCAACCCTGACGTGAATGTGAATTTGGATTTGATGGTGTTACTGTTAATACGGCATTAAGTAATAAAACACCTTGATTTGCCCATTTAGTTAAATTTCCACTTTCCTTCTTCTTTTTCTTTTTCTTCACTTTTTGCATTGGGCTCTTCGGGCTGTCACTTTTGGAGGTCTCCAATTCAAGAATATCTGTTTTTAACTCTTTGAAAATATTTTGAAGACTATTAGGAATTTCAATTCCTTTTGGAACCGAAAAACATAGTCCCATAGCATGGCCTTCTCGGGGGTAAGGATCTTGTCCAATTATTACAACTCTTATATCTTCTAACTTTTTAAACTTTGTAAAAGCAAATATTTGCTGTGCTTTTGGATAAAAATTGCCTTTCTGACTACAAAGATAATTTTTAAGATTTTGAAATTCATCGCTTTGCAGTTCTTTGTTTAAATGGTCTTTCCAACCATTAAAGATGTAATCTTCTATGTTGCAAATCTTGCAGCTACAGTTTACAGTCTCTTGGTTGTTTTTCGCCATCGCCAATATCAGAAATTACAATGTAAAATGCAATTTAATAGCTTGGAATGTTTCTCTAAAATGATTAATTTGCACAACTTAATTACGAAATAAAATAATATCAACTTACATTAATAGTTTTCAGTTGCTTCTTCTTCTTTTACTATAATAAACTAATTTTAAGCCAATTTATAATCAATTATTTATATAGGTATGCAATTCTTATCTTTTTTAAATTTTATTTGATAAGATTATTATTGTCACTTCAATTTATTATCATTACTTTTTTTAAACCAACATTATTACAGCAATCATTATATATTCTTATAATATCAATTCACGGATATTAAAAAAATAAAACTTCACAAGAATAAACAAAATTTTATACTCTATATCATTCTAAATAACAAGAAACCATTTAAAAAAAAGGAAAAATAATTCTCATCCAACAAATTACTAATTTAAAAAAAAGTAAGTTTGGGATTCAGATTTATTATTTAGTAGCAGTAGGCTGGTGCCTATAATTTTTCTGAAAAAAAATTAATAACAGGCCAGGACCAGGTGGAAAATATTATTGAGGTTCCAACTTTAAGAAAAAAAACATTTTAAACACCAACACACTGGAAATGGTGAAATGGGGATGCAGTTTAGGGGTTGACAACGGTTTTTTGCGATTTGCGGCGAAACGTGACCTCCTAGCGGAAAACGTACAATACAAAAGTTGTAGATAATAAAAGAATCTAAAACTTTTGCATTTAACACTTTTTAATATAACCTCAAATTAACCATCAAAATGGCTAAAACCGATTTTTCAGTATTTAATTTTTTTCTCGCATATAATTGATTTAATTTACATGAAAATTTCTGAAAGTATGTCTTTTTTAGTGTTAAATAAGCATGATTTTTTCTCAGTTCAGAAGACGACTAGTTTTCGAGTTATGTAGATTATTCGAAAAAAATAGCCTTATTTTCCACGAACAATTCTCTTGATGTTTTTTTGGATTTAGAAGGTCTATTAGAGGTCATGCTAATCGTTGAAATGTCTACTTTAAAATGGTCTATGTGACTTGGTGGTTTACTTATCGTTAAATTGCTTAAAATTGCGAAAAACTGAAAAACAGTCTCTCTGAATCACGATTTTTTCAATAAGTTTCCATCTTCTTCATTGTTTTTATAAACAGGAGTAGTTTATATTAAATTATATAATATAATATTTGAAATATACAATTATAGTGCAAAATTAATTTATTAATATCATTTTTATCCTTTTTTAAAAATATTAATAAATAATAATATTGAGTACTAACATATACTCGCAATTTTACAAAAATTTACAAAAAATAAAATTTTAATTTCTCTTCTATCTCTTCTCGAAGCATTCTCTTCTATCACATTTGGAATTTCCGAAGAATCTTCAAAATCATCGACGTCTTCATGCTCTTCAATTTCGATGTCAAGATTCTTTGCTAGCTCTTCATCGATAGTGACCTCTGGATCACTTACTTCTTCAAATTACGAGTATTATTGGGTCTCTATTAGAACAGTTTTCATGACAATTCCTGCATAAATTGGTACATTTTAAGCCATGTTTTCGGCAGCCTCATCTTTGTTTATTACACTCACTTGCACAACTGCAACTTATACTTTTTAATAATGTTTCGGGAATTAAAAAGTGCAGTTTACGTTATGCGATTTTGCCTGCTATTTTGCTTCCAAGTTGAGACCACAGTGGTTGCTTGATGTGTTCGCTAGTTGAGTTATGAGCGGAAATTCTGGGTACAAGTCCCGGTCTCGGCAGAATTTCTTAGCTCATCCCTCTGGTGAACATCAAACTGTGGATCGAGTTACTAATATCTTTCCTTAACATCTTAATGGAAAACGGTGTACAGTAAGCCTAGAGCTTTAGTACAAAGTGGGCATTGAACCACTACCCGTGCAGCTAATTTGGAATTTGCTTCCAAGTTATCGTAAACAAATATTTTGAAGTTCACGTTATACGATTCAACCCGAAGATGAACTCGCAAACAAAGTCGTGAACAGAAAACCACCCAAACCAGTCATACAAGAGAAATTGTATGTAAAATCGTAAGCAAAATCGCATAACGTAAACTGCACTTTTCTGAACCGTCTGAGAGAAATCTGGGGACGAGACTACCTGCATGTTCAGTCCCGCCCTATTGCTTTGCTCTTTTGTTATCGGGCTAGCTGTCAAAATAACTAAGCCAAAAGATTGCAATTGATAATTCTACTCATGTATAAAACAATGCATAAGAAACGTCAAACGTCAAAGTTTGCTAGCAGATAAAAATTGTACTTAGGAAGGAACAGAAATGCAAGTAGATAAATTTAGCGGATATTTTTTTGGTTACAATTTTTGACATGACAACCAAAGAGAATTTTTAAGTTTAAATAGTTTTCAGAATTATCTTATCAAATACCACACTAGCTTTGATTTCTATCGTGATAATTTTTAATTTCCGAACACTCATACGTGCTTTTAACATTTGGTTCGAGAAAACTTTTGGTTAGAAAAAATCACTCGAGCAATCTTGCTGACGCTCGCCCAACTCTCGTGATTTTGTCAACCAAGTTTTCTCTCGCTAAATTGCTAATCACGTATTAATTGAAATTAAAAATTATCCGGATAAATCAAAGCTCTTGTGTGGTATTGCTTCCGATAATTGATAACATACTCTGTAAGAGTGTTGCAACTCTTTTAGTTGGAGGAAGTTTTTCTAATTTGAAAGTAGATTTGTTAGTTGCCTGTTGGTAAAACTGAAATCTTAGTTGATTTAATGAGATATCTATTTTTCTGCTTTTGTAAATACCAGCTATCAGTTGGGATCCATTTTGTGCGATGGTGATGGGGTCTGCATTATTAGTATAAAAAATACTAACGAGGCTTGATAAATCTTTAATGTTCAATAACGAATTTAAATACTATGGTTTTTTTTCATTTTCCAGCAAAACTACTTCTATTTCTATAGAAGTAGTATCACAACCTGAAAAAGCATGAAGAAATGCTATTATATTTTTATATACGATTCGTGATTGAAACGTATAAAATGAATCCTTTTCATTACTAGAACCTGGTTTGTGGAAAAAATACTGAACCCATTGGAATAGATATAGATCTATTGAAAAATTAATTTGAATTTTAAGCGGTTTAACGATAAGTAAACCACCAAGTCACATAGATCATTTTAAAGTAGACATTTCAACGTTTAGAATGACTATTAATAGACCTTCGAAATCCAAAAAAACATCAAAAGAATTGTTCGTGGAAGATAAGGGTATTTTTTTCGAAAAATGTACATAACTCGAAAACTAGTCGTCTTCTGAACTGCAAAAAAATCATGCTTATTCAACACGAAAAAAGACATACTTTAAGAAATTTTCATGTAAATTAAATCATTTATACACGAGAAAAAAATTAAATACTAAAAAATCGGTTTTAGCCATTTTGATGGTTAATTTGAGGTTATATTAAAAAGTGTTAAATACAAAAGTTTGGCCAGGTGAAAGTGGAAATTTAAAAATATACTTTAAAGTGGCCTAACTCTCGACTGTTTGAGTCTGTTTGAATTTAGAAAACAATTTTTGTTAGATATTTTTCTTAAAAAAGTGTCCTCTATCACCACCTGAGTGATGTAAAGTGTAAAATATATTTGGGTTACCCTGTATAGAGAATAATACAGGATGTCATTACTAAAGAAAAATTATTTTACCGAAAATCGTCATCAAAACTACACTTCCCTGCTTATATACGCGCAGGGAAATTGAATTTTAATGACTTGTCCGGTAATAAATTAGTAATTGTAACAAAATTAAAGAGACGTCGTTCTTTTCGTTATTACTTATTATTGTTTGACAGTAACTATCTATGGTAACTACATATGTAGTCAACAAATTGACAAACTTGATTTTTGTTCATGTTAAAAATGTTGTTCAATAATGTTTTAAAATTTCGATTTTTTACGATTTTCGGTAAAATTTAATACCATACTTGTCAGGAAAATGTCTCACTTTACTCGGAGCTATAAAATACTCGGCATGAAGTGCCTCGTATTTCAACATTGCTCCTCGTCAGTAATGTATCATTTTCCTGACTTTTAAATAAATAACTGTTATTAAATACAATAATAGTATTACATGTTAGAAAAAATGAATAATTGAAAAAACTTACTTTAAGAAAAATTATGCCCGATTTCATAAACCCTTAACAAGCAGTTATAGTTAACAGTTGATTTCTTTTGGCTAGTTAGTACTGAGAGTTAATTTCAATTGGTTAGTTAAATTTAACGGCTTGTTAAAAGTTTTATCTCGGAGTTTGGATTTTAAAATGATTTCTTCTACTGGGGCATACAAAATCGATAATTGTTTGCAGATAAAAAAAATTATATTTTTAAGAAAATTGCAATTACCAACTTGATAAATTTTTTTATATATTTATATTTTATATTTTGGATAAATTGTAATGTTAATCGACATTTTTTTAAATTCAGGCTCATTCAAAATTTTATTCAAACCAAATTTCGTTCAATTGTCACATTTACTCGGATTGGAAAATTCAATTTTGTCACGTTTAATTTGCTAAAAGAACATTCTTATGCCCTCTATCGGCTAATAGTATAATTAAGCCCATTTTTAAGTAATTACCGATTCATTAGTAAACGCAGTTACCTGCAAAAACCCCCTTCTCCTTTTAACGATTAACTGCGCATTGACCGCAGCGAGCAGTTCTGCCTTAACAGTACTCATAGAAGGTTGTGTGTTGGGAAATGGTTTCCTTTTTGTTGAAAAACTTGGAAAAATTTAGTGTTACCGTTTAAGTTTTGGGGTTCTTTATTGATCTAGGCAGATCAAGAACCATTCTGCACTCGTTGCAAATTTAATTCACGAATTCCAAGGCATGATCCAACATTGCGCAATCCCAGGTCGATTGCATTTCACTTGAAAATTTTAAGGAAAACCATTTGAACATCACCATCGCAGACAACTTAATATCAACCTTTGTGGACCACCTGAAGTACCATCCAGAACCGCTGTTGGTCACCATCATTTGCACCCCAGGGCGCCGATGTTTGCAGATTCATCAGACGACCACGTTGCCCAGCGTCCATCTTGTTTAGTTTTTCAACGTAATCCGCTTACTCCACACAACTGTAAGTGACTACGATTCTTTTAATTAACATCCCTCGAAATTTGATTTCACCAACAAGTAACGGTCCACCTTGTATGGAATTTCTCAAAAATTTCCGTTGTGACGTCATCCAGTAACCTTGCCGGTTTGAACCATCCCCCGCCATTGTGATTACCGGTCTTTGCATTTTTTTTAACCGACATAAATAACTTTCAAACTTTAAGAAATTAACTTTTAACTTTCATGATAATTAGTAGTGCCACCGATACCGTACAATTTAAGTCACGTTTAATTGACAATAATTTTGATTCCACTACCAAAACAAAAATTGAAGTGCTCCATGCTACACGTATTTTTAGTTAATCTTAATTGCTTTTGACTAACACTGCAAAACTTTGACTTGACTCGTTGGAGGTCATCTTTGCAATTATTTTGGGTTCAAACTAAATTTTTTATTACACCTCTACGAGTCGGGGATACAAAGTATTATTTTGTATGCTTGCAATTTTAATTATTTGATTATCTTCAAAATATTATTTCAAAAACTCTATTGTGGTAATTGGGTTGCCTATTCCTAAGGCAACATTCGATTGTATTAAATTTTTAATGTTACAACATCTTATGTGAAAAATCATATTATTTACAGGTATTGAAAATTAATGTTAAACTTCATCTCATCATTCATTTAATTTTAAGCATTATAACTGTCCGGAAACCAAAATTATTATCAACTTTCAAGATCCCGTTTGTGGTACTTTTGCAAATTATTCACCCACTATATTTTTATAATTTGTTTTTTTTTGTCATTAATTAGCCTTTCATTAAAATTTATTAACTTCTCATGGACCTATCTTTCTATTGAATCTACCTGCCTCAAAATCATATTTAGTTGAAGATTCCATCTCGAGCCGAACTCAACTCAAGGTAAGATTTAGTGACATTTGCTCGAGTGGCGCCCTCTCGATCTTGACGACTTTTGAAGATTCTTGAGCAACATCGTTTACTTGGACCCAGGATTTCCTTGTTTTTCAGCGACCCACGACCTCGCCGACTCGAGCCAGCGGCAATCCTGTGTGTCTGAGCGGATAGCCATTCCCCGCTATCAATTTGAGACTTAGGGCAGTTTGAGCCCGTGACAAAATCAGCATCATTTATTCTACAAACTCAATCGTCATTGTAATATTATAATTTATTTATTATTTATAACTTAATAACAAATTATTTAAAAATATTAATAAGTAAGGTTTAGTAATTTATTAATTTTTACATATTAATTTAAAAAAATTACTTTTAGGCCCATGAATAATATAGAATTTGCTAACTACAATCAAACCACGATTCCTTGCAAATATTGTCCATCCGCAGTAAAACGCTCAAAATTATCGTTCCATGAGTCCAGGTGTCACAAAGATGAGCTCCCAAAAGAAAGTGTTCGTCGACAGGAAGTTGAAGTTCAATTTCCAGATACTCCATCCCTAATACCCGAAGAACCAATATGTCACATCGTTCCAAATGACGATACAAAAAATTGGGAAGATGTAAGTTATTTGCTGTGTCTCTTCAAAATTCCATTTTTTTTTAAATCAAATTTTTAGAGTAATTTCCCTACCTACAACTACAATGCTCCACTAGCAACCGCTCATAAAGCAGTAATAAAAGGAAATTATTGCCATCAGGGTTTCGGTAAACAAGAAATAAGAAAGTGTCAAGAATTTGAAACTACAAGATTGGCCCAAATAAAAGTAAGTTATTTTTAAATTTAAAACGCAGAAATTTAACCCACTTTTCTTAAAAAAATTTCATTATTTTAAGAAAGTCAGCCTTTACCTGCTTTCAGTGCCGGAACTAGGATATTTGACGCCCTAAGCAAAAATCTATCAGTGCCCCCCCTTCATTTATATAGAAGTACTGAGCTGGGGGTGAGAATCTTCGATATTAAAAAAAATAACTTACATTTGCATCAGTAAGAACACGTACAATTTTATGTTAATTTGAAAATTTTTATTACTAGGAAAGAACACCAGAGGATTTCAAAACCTCATATCGGCCTGATGTTTTTGTGCCAATTTTCCAACCTGAAATTGGCGACTCCAGTGAAGAATCGTGGTCAGAATCTTCTCCTTCTGTTCATTCGACGCAATCAGAATTGACTGAAGATTCTTTCAATAGCTGCAATAATGGAGGTACAAATACATCAACCCATGAAAATTTAAGTTTGTTCGAATCATCGGTAGCAGAGTATTTGCGTAATCTCTCGGATGAAAAGAGAACCGAAGTTATGCGGAAATTTAGCAAAATTATTATTGACCATTAATAAAAAAAATTTTAATTTAATAGTATATTAAACAACAAGTTTAGTAAAGCAAAGTTTTACTAAACGAATTTAGCCTTTGAGTACGAGCGAGCGCAGCGAGCGAGTAACTTAAAAGCTAATGAGTTTAGTAAAAATGCTTTACTTACAAGGTTTGTTTATACTATTTTTTCGGATTTTGTGCAATATCTAGTGCCGTTTTTGAGTTATTGCTAATTCAAAATATTTCATAGTAGGTACTTGTGTAGGTTGTTTATTGACAGTGACATTACTATATAGTAAAGTGACTTTTCTATGTGGTAAAGTGCCACTTTAATAAATGATTTTGAATTGAATCCGAAAAAAGTAATAAATTAATTAAAAAAATATATAATTGGGGTGAATATATGCTTATTTTGATACTTTTATGCTTAGATTTATTTTTAAGCATTTTTAGTGCTTATTTTAGCACATTTTCAATAAATTTTAAAAAAATTGCAATAGATAAATAAATACCTACATTTATTTTAGACAGGGAGCTAATAACGATTTGACCTAACCCGTTTCATAAGTCATAAATTAATCATAAATCATAAATAATTCATAAATTTTGTGAGGTAAATATAGGGTGCTTCTTGACTAGGGAATTAAAATTGGCAGACGTTTACCGGATATTTTACTGGTAAAATATTTGTTGTTATCAAAAAAAATTAATTTCTTTATACGCTAGTTGGATAGCTATGGTGCCGCCGCCTAGGCGGTGATTTTTTGCATAAATTAGGTGAGAATCTGGCCATAATTGACCAGAAGATGGCGCGGCGTACGCTTTTTTGGGATATCCAACTAGGGTATATTGGTTAGACAGCTATGGTGCCGCCGCCTAGGCGGTGATTTTGTGCATAAATTAGGTAATAATCTAGCCATAATTAATCAGAAGGTGGCGCGGCGTACGCTTTTTTGGGATATCCAACTAGCGTATTGCCTAAAAATTTAGTTAATTATTTTTTGATTGAAACAAACTTTGTTAAAACAAATATATTTTATTTAAATTAAAAAAATTATTTTAAATTAATTTTCAATCGTTTTTAATTAGTTAAAAAATCGATAACTGTGGAAAAACCTTGCACATATTATTTATCCTTATTTAGATAACCGATTAAGCTTATCTTATATTAGTACATTATTATATAAATAACTTTTTCCTTATAATTTTATTTTTAATTTTATGGTATAATCGAAATTTTTTGTAGATAATTTTGTTTTTTCAGATCTAATGTAATATCAGTTATCTAAATAAAGGTAATTAATACAAATGTAACCTTTTTTTTCAATATTGTACTACTGATTTTTTTATTAAATTCTGAAAAATATTCTAGCGGCGCTCGTGAATTTTTTTATTTTTTGAAATACAAACTAACAACACTTACCCTAACAATAGTTAGTTATGGTTTCGTATTCTTTTTTCTCTTGTGTGTACTAATTTTAATATTTATTGCATGGGCATAGAACGATAGAACACCGCAAACTCCAGAACATTATCCTCCTTCCTCCTAATATATAAAATCCCAGCACGCTGCTGCTGCTTCGGCTCCTGCTGCTGCTCCAGCGTGTCATTTTTTGGTGAAAATAGGAACACTCTGATTGGTCGATTTTTTTTACCAACCGAGAAATATATTAAACTAAGATTAAGACTAAAAATATTTGAAAAATAAAATAATGAATAATTCCGGTTTAAGAGGAAACAATTAAAATTTAGTAATCATAGTAATCAAAACCGATTAGGTGCCTTTAGACACACAATCCTGGCACGCGGGTAGGATCGAACGCCAGCACGCGTTCCAGGCGTGTGTGTCTAAAGGTAAGGAAAC
This sequence comes from Cantharis flavilabris, assembly GCA_949152465.1. Lineage (NCBI taxonomy): Eukaryota > Metazoa > Arthropoda > Insecta > Coleoptera > Cantharidae > Cantharis > Cantharis flavilabris. The sequence goes on from OX424437.1 coordinate 33,285,758, forward strand.
GCCACTCCACGCGCCACGCCTTAACGTCACAAAATATTTTGTACATTATTATTTTGAAAAAATAATTTAATTTGGGCGAGTAAAGTACCTATAGGTACCTCAAGTATATAATTAATTATTATTATAACAAAATAACTTATGTATATACGAAAATTTTCAAAATAATGAACAAAATATTTCGTGACGTCAAGGCGCGGCGCGAGGCGTGGCGCGTGGAGTGGCGTTTCCTTACCTTTAGACACACACGCCTGGCACGCGTGCTGGCGTTCGATCCAACCCGCGTGCCAGGATTGTGTGTCTAAAGCACGGATTTATGAATATGAATATGTTTATATTCATAAATCCGTGGTCTAAAGGCACCTAATGAGTTAACTGAACATCCTTCCTAATGCATAAAATTCCAACACGCTGCTCCAGCTTCTGCTCAAGCGTGTCATTTTTTGGTGTAAAAAGAAACACTCTGATTGGTCGACTTTTTTTACTAACCGAAAAATATATTAACCTAAAGTTGGGATTAAAAATATTTCAGAAAGAAAATAATGAATAATTACGTTATAAAAAAAAACAATTAAAATTTAGTCATCATAGTAATCATCCTTAATACATAAAATCCCAGCATGCTGCTCCTTCTCCTGCTGCTCCAACAAATCATTTTTTGGTGAAAAAAGGAACACTCTGATTGGTCGATTTTTTTACCAACCGAAAAATATAAACGTAAATTTGGGACTAAAAATATTTGGAAAAGAAAAATAATGAATAATTACGTTATAATAGAAACAATTGAACCATATAATAACCATCCTTCGGCAGTCGGGTAAAAAGTCAAAACGCTGCGCTACAGCCTCTCATATTTTTGATAAGAAAAACTCGAAGACGCAAACATGATTAATGAGAAGGAAAGCAAAGAGAAGAAATGAAAAAACAAAGAGAAAAAGGAAGTTACAGCAATTAGTGAAGATACATCTCCAGTCAAAGATATAAGATGAACACTAAATTGATGAGAAGAGAAACGACGAAAGAAATGAAAAAAAGAAGAAGAACGGCAATTAGTGAAGAAGCACCAACGACCAAAGATATAAGATGAAGATGAAGACATGATTAATGAGAAGAAAAACGAGGAAAGAATTGGAAAAAGGAAAAGAAAAAAGAACAAAACAAAGAAATTAAATAAAATAATAGAAATAGAGAAAACTTCTTCAACGAACTACAGATTTGTACATAAATAAATCCATTAACTATATAAATTTTATAACTACCAATACCACGATGTTACACTTCAATCGAGATCGCAACGAATCAAGTTACACGTTAATAGAGTTGCCGTTAAAAAAGAGATCCACCGGTCAAGCTGTATATTACAGAGTAGCGCTATAACCCAGGGTTGGTTTTGGCTAACCACTTCATTTTATGAAGAGTTTTTAAGACAGATTATCTCGGTGGTTTGCTATTGCGCGCCGAGGGAGGACAGCTAGAATACAGTTCTTGCTCTACTCGGGCTCGAAGCAGGGTTCTCTGCTTAGTAATCGACGCAGTTAAGCATCAGACTACAACCGCCCTCAAGCTATCTATATGTATAAAAATTTTAAAAATCGGGGAAGCTGCTTCTCCTACAGGGTGTCAGTTTTTTTGTTAAAAAAAATCCGTGAATAACCGGTTAATCGGATAAGTGTATAAGCGGATAATCGGATATTTTATGTTGAATCATATTTTCTATTTCTATTTGGCATATTTAGCAATCAATTTAGCATAGATTAGCCTCAACAAGAACAGACTTGCTTTTTGTTTTAAAACGGCGCCGGCAACAGTTTCCAATTAAACTGGCCTTTTCCATGACGATCAACAAGGGGCAGGGACAGATGTTAGAAAAAGTAGGAATATATCTTCATGAACCTGTGTTTAGCCACGGTCCACTCTATGAAGCAATGTGTAAGAGTACGGAGATTTGAAGATAAAAATAGTTGATAGAAATGAACAAGGGAAATTAATTCAAGGTTCACAAGCAGTGTAGATAAAGGAATTTTTTAATAAAAATTAATAATTAATAATTTATTAATTAAAATCCACCGCCTAGCTGCCCGTCCGTGAACGGGCTTTCCAGCTAGTATTTTAATATATATTCAAATTTCCCGCGAAAACAATTTTTAGTTGAGCAGCGCTATCTATAATCCTACGTTGTTGACAACTTGACACAATAATTAATTTAATGTTATAAACATTTATTACGAGTTTACGATTGTATGCCAAAAAAATATGTAATATTTAATAAAACTCACATGTAAGTACCTTTTGCAGTACCTTATTGTAAATTCTTTTGTGACAAACTTTAATTTACAGTTATATTTCAAAGAATATAACCTCACATTATTTAATAACAACTATGGATAAAGAAACACAGCCGTCTTGTAGTATTCATATTAAAACTGAAGAAATGGTAAATATTGTAATTAAGACGGAAGAAATTGACGATTTCGAAATTAAGACCGAAGGAACACAAAAAGTTGAAAATGAGGATTTACATCAAGCAATTGCCATTAAACATGAAAATTTATGCGATATTGAAAGAAAAATAAAGATTCTCAAGCAAAACAGCAGAATTAATTCTGCAATTTGTATAGAAGGTACTGCGGGTGACAAAAAGTTTACATGTGCTATTTGTGGTTACAAGAGTTCGCAAAGATCAAATCTGCGAACTCATCTAAAAATTCATACGGGAGAGAAATTGTTCTCTTGTGAATTTTGTGATTATAAAAGTATTTTGAAAACAAGTCTACAGCTACACTTAAGGACACATACCGGCGAGAAACCATTCGCCTGTGATATTTGCGATTATAGAAGTTCACGAAAAGCAAATTTGACAATTCACATAAAAATGCACACTGGGGAAAAACCGTTTGCGTGTGATATATGCGGTGTTCGATTTGCACGGAAGGCGGTGTTGGTAAATCACTTAAAAATCCATTCAGGCGAGAAACCGTATGTGTGTGAAATTTGTGATCATAGAAGTTTACGGAAGGCGGATTTGGGAAGACATTTATTAACTCATTCTGGCGAGAAGCCCTTTGCGTGTGACATTTGTAAATATAAGTGTTCGACAAAAGGAGACATGGGAAAACATTTGAGGACCCATACGGGTGAGAGACCATATGCCTGTGAACTTTGCGATTACAAAGCTTCGGATAAAGGATGTTTGATGATTCATATAAAAACTCATACAGGTGAAAAATCGTTTGCGTGTGAACTGTGCGATTTCAAATGTTTACGAAAATCAGGTTTGACGAGTCATTCAAAGGCACATACAGGGGAAAAACCCCTGGTTTGCGAAATCTGTGGTTTTATATCTTCCTTAACGAGAGTTTTCCTAAACCATTTGAAAACCCACAGAGACAAGAAACCGTTTGTTTGTGAAGTTTGCGGTTATAAATGTTCGAGAAAATCGTATCTCGATATTCATCTGAGAACCCATACGGGAGAGAAGCCGTTCATATGTGATATTTGTAAGTACGAGTGTTCGCGAAAGACAACGTTAGATAGGCATTTAAAAACTCATACGGGCGAGAAACCGTACGCATGCAAATTTTGTGATTATAAATGTGCAGAGGGCACTCGATTGAAAATGCACATAAGAACTCATACGGGCGAGAAACCTTTCGCTTGTGCAACTTGCGGTTATAAAAGTACAGTAAAAAGAAGCTTGCAAACTCATTTAAAAACTCATACGAGAGAGGAACTATTTGGCTCTGAAGTTTTTGATCACAAAATGGTGATGACATAAAATTAATGTTACGAAAACTAGTATGAGTTTTTAAAGCTTAGCTTTTTGTGATCTAATGTGGTTATTCTGTAACTCATAAAGGAGCTTTACAAAAAGGATTCCCTTCTGAAAAGATAAACTTATTTTGTAACTATAAAGAATTCTTTAAAGATCGATCTTTATTGACTGCATTTTACAAAGGAATGCTTTTATGTTGAAGGATTTGTAACGGACACATTTATGTAAAGAATTTGCTTATTCTGTAAATCTAACGAATTCTTAAAAACGTGTTTAGTTATGTTTTGTGCCTTTATGTAAAGGATGGGTTACAAGGTGCCTTTCAGATAAAGTAAAGTACATCTTTTCAGAAAAGAATCCTTTTTGTAAAGCTCTTTCTTTAGTTACAAAATAACCACCTTAGTTATAGAAATGAAACTTTCGAATTAACGCCATTATTGTAGAATGAATTTTAGTGTGCAATATTTTTTCTCTGGATCAGTTTGCATTTCGGGATATCCCAGTAGCTACTGCGTTAAAACTGGTTATGTAATTTATTGTAAATAAAATACATTTTATGTAATTTATTGTAAAAAATTTATTTGGGTTAACAGATGGCCCAGTTGATAAGAATTATTGAATTATTACTGTAGGTCAGGCCCCAGGTCATTTCTGATAAAAAAATATTAAGGTTTGAAGGTCTTTGATGGCTCCAGAGAGGCTCGGGATGCTCTAACAGCTAGTATCCCTGGCCAGTTCGCGTCTGGTCCTATGTTAGACTTTTTTTACAGCAACACCTATTATATTCCATGAGAATTAAGCCTGAAATGGGGTCGATTTGGCTGTACCGTATAGAGGAGGAGATGAGGTTTTTTGGAATTCGCTCACAAATAATATATATAATAAAAATACATACTTCTTACTGCATGCTTTCTAAATAGTAAGGTGAAATAGTTTGCAATATTTCTTAAAAATCTAAAAACCTTTTAGTTCTAAAAAGTGATAGGTTATTGGTAAGTGATAGTGGTGATAGGTAACTGTAAATTTTTCGGTCGCGCCACTGTTTTCTTTGGTTTGTGTTTGATATTTTTAACGTTTTGGTTTCTTGCATTTAAAATAAATTCAACGAAAGTTAAACAAGTAACACTGCTGTTTGGAAATTTTTTTAAATCTACCCTTACGCAAGAATGCGGTGAAGTAACAAAAAATATTGAACCGCAATTTTAAATTTCGACATAACCTCACTTTAAATACACACGTTTTGCACCATGTTTACGACGAAAGCTTTCATAAAAAAGAATAAAATTGGAAACTATTTAAAGGTACCCCCAAACATTAATATTTAATTCGATTTTAACGACCTGTTTTCAGACCATACGCGAGCACTATCTGAGAGATGATTTGTTCTGCGGCTTCAAGAGTTGCAAAATTTGCACTCGAAGTCCAACTAACCTGACGTCCAAACACAAAAACACGTCTTCTCTGTACGATTTCAACCACTATCTCATCTTAGACACCAATGTTATTCTTGATCAAGTAAGTAGTTTGAGAAACATATTTCGTAAGGCTGGTAATAATTTTGTTTTAGATGGATATATTCGACGAAAGCGAGGACGTGATTGGTAATGTTATAATTTTAAATACGGTGCTGCAGGAAGTCAAACACCGCAGCTTACCGATTTATAAACGACTCACAAGTATCATCGAAAACCCTAGTCGACACTTTTATGTTTTTGCCAACGATCATCACAAGTAAGTTTTATTTAAATTGATGATTCCATCAAGTGGTCCATAATAAAGTAATTTGAAACAACGATCATTTTGAACTGTAAAAACAAAAGATCAACATTTTTTTAAATAGTCATTCAACAAAAAATGACGGTTTTTGACAATTCACATTAATTAATTTTGATATTAGGGATTGCTACTTGGAGCAAGAACAAGGGGAGACTATAAATGATTATAATGATCGCTGTATCAGACAAACAGTACAATGGTATGAAAATCATATGCCCAATAAACATTTCGTGTTTTTAACGGATGATGCAGAAAATCGTCGACAGTCAGAAATGTTGCGGTTAACCACCACAACAGGTTGGTTTCGTATTAATGGTTCTTTCTGTGTACTAAACTTATTTTTTAGTGACCGACTATGTAAAAAGTTTGGATAATGCCAACTTTCTACAAGATAAGTTGGCTCGCATCGATTTTCATATGGAAACCGAAACTGAAGATTTATTTCCTCCCCACATGTCATCTGCCGATATTCATGCCGGAATTAAAAATAACGTTCTTTATCAAGGCGTGTATCATGCCTCTAGAGAAAACTACTTGGAAGGTTACGTAAGCGTGGAAGGGATAGAGCATTCGGTTAGTTATCTTTTATTTATGCTCGGAAAGCACCATTTGTAATTCGAGATTTCCATTTTTTAAAACTTATGATTTTTGGATACTTGGGGGTTTAGGTGATAGTTCAAGGTCGTTCCGGACAAAATCGTGCCGTCGAAGGTGACGTGGTGGCCATCCAGTTGTTCAAGAAAAAACAGTGGGTCGCACCAAGTGAATTGGTTATAGAAGATGAGGGTGGAGTCGAAGCCGGAGTTGAAGATGTTCTTAAAAAGGAGGAGGAGTTAAAACAGGCAACCAGCAAAAAAGTGAAAGAAGAAATCAAACCTACGGGTAAAGTGGTCGGAATAATTCGTCGCAAGTGGCGTCAGTATTGCGGAATAATTCAGAAAGACGGTTCCGAAACGTCGACCGTTCAATTGTTTGTGCCAAGTGATCAAAGGATTCCGAAAATTCGTATCGAAACTCGACAGTTTGCATTTCTTAAAACGCAAAAAATTATCGTGGGCATCGATTCGTGGCCGCGTTATTCGAGATATCCAAATGTAAGCTATACACTTTTGTTTACTTCTCCATTTATATTACATTTTTAGGGTCATTTTGTTCGCGCCTTGGGAATCATCGGCGAAAGATCGACCGAAAATGAAGTTGTCTTATTGGAACACGATGTTCCGCACAGCCAATTTTCAGAAGAAGTTTTGAATTGTTTGCCTAAATTACCGTGGTTGATTACCGAAGCCGACGAAAAAGCTCGAGTTGACTTAAGAGATATTGACATTTGTTCGGTGGATCCTCCGGGATGCACAGATATCGACGATGCACTTCATTGTCGCCAGTTGGACGATGGTAGGTACGAAGTGGGCGTTCACATTGCGGACGTGTCTCACTTCATCAGACCAGGAACTGCTTTGGACCTAGAAGCGCAAAATCGTGCGACGACCGTTTACCTTGTTAACAAGCGAATCGACATGGTGCCCGAATTACTAAGTTCGAATTTGTGTTCGTTACGCGGAGGAGTCGAGCGATTCGCGTTTTCCTGCATATGGGAAATGGACAAAAAGGCGCACATTTTAAGCACAAGATTCCATAAAAGCATCATCAAATCGAAGAAGGCTATGACATATGAGGAAGCACAGCTAACAATTGACGACGATAGTCTGGAGGACTCCATCGCGTGTTCTTTACGCGGTTTGAATAAACTGGCCAAAATTTTGAAACGGCGACGTCTTCAGAAAGGGTAAGTTCTATTTGACATTTTTATAGATAACCAAAGAGTATATATATGTTACGGTCAATGATGACAATTCGGCCATTGACGTCATTGACCGAGCATTGACGATTTCGGACGATGTTGACATTTAAAATTTCATATGTGGTTTTTACATCATTGGCCGGGAAATGACGTTAATGCCCAATACAGGGTGGGCAATGATGAAACTACTATTCTACAGATTCCATATTCTATGACAGCTGTCATACGCGTTTCGTACCATAGATAAGAAAGAGTACTACTTACTTTTCGTACTTCGTACTTTGCTGAGTTCGGGCTTCCCTGGAGAGGTCGAGCCTCCTAGTCGAGGTGACATAAAATATACTAGTGACATGTATATAAGAGTTGTTCCTGTTTATATACATATACTCTTTGACATAACATAAAAATTAGATTATATTTAAAAATTTCAGTGCGTTAGTGCTCGCGTCACCGGAAGTGAAAATTCACATGGACTCGGAAACTATGGATCCAATCGACGTTGAAGTGAAAAAACTATTTGAAACAAACTCGATGGTTGAGGAATTCATGTTGTTGGCCAACATAAGCGTGGCTCAGCAGATTTTAAAAGCTTTCCCTGAGAATGCTCTGTTACGGCGTCACCCTGAACCCCCATCTGTAAATTTTGATCCTCTCGTAAAAGCTGGCCAACATCTCGTAAGAGTTTTACTTGACATTTTTCTCTACCTGTTTTTATTCTGTAAAATTTTTAGGGTTTTGACATACAAATAGACACGGGAAAAAATTTAGCTACTTCATTGGATTTAGCTGTAAAAGAAGACAATCCCTACTTGAATACGTTGCTGAGAATTTTAGCGACGAGATGCATGTTACAAGCCGTGTACTTCCCCAGCGGAGTTTACCAATTTGAAGAATTTTTCCATTACGGTTTGGCAGTACCATTGTACACACATTTTACTTCTCCAATTCGTCGTTACGCTGATATTATCGTCCACCGTCTCTTGGCAGTGTCAATCGATGCCGATTGTACTTACCCCGAATTGGTGGACAAACATAGGACTGCCGAAATTTGCAAAAATTTAAACTATCGCAACCGAATGGCGCAGCAAGCCGGACGTTCGTCCGTCAACTTCAACACTTTCGTAAGTCTCAAACAAGCTGACCAATGTTTTTTCTTTACATTTTTGTTTTAGATATTCTTCCGGGGCAAATTAGAAGACGAAAAGGGTTACATTTTATACATTAGGAAGAATGCAATTCAAATTATAATTCCAAGATACGGCCTAGAGGCGAATTTATTTTTGGCGAAGAGAGGTGAACAGTCATCCCTTTTCACTTATGACGAAGAAGTTAGTTATGTTTTAGTTGTAAAAAAACGAAATTTAAACTTTTTTTTTAGAAACAAACTCAAAGTTGCGGTGATGTAGTGCTACATGCATTTGATCTTGTGGTGGTTCGCTTGAGATTGGATTCCCAAAACATCCAGCACGAAAAAATTGTTCTTGAACTTGTGAAGCCTTATATTGAAGGATTCAGCGTTCTTCCTTTGGATACTCCTGCAAAACGTAAATCGCAGGAGCTTGAAACGAGTTCCAAGAAAAAAAAGTTGAAAAAAAGAAAAGAGAAGCTCCAGGAAGATTAAGGACATTTATTTTGTTGTCTTATTTTTGTTTCAATATTTAATTAATTATGTGTAAATTTTACAATAAATTTTTTTGGAAAATAGTAATCTGTTTGGAGTTGCAGTTCATGGTGAAATGAAAAAGCTAGGCACCGACTGGCCAGGGGTGAAAATCGGACTGAACACCTTCAGTCGCCGTCATAATAGATTAATTCTGCAGAATTTTAGAACAGCTGTTATCCAGGGGTAAGTGTTTTCTTGTCATTACAGCGGGGCCCTACAAATATTAGCACCCCTGAAAAAATACTTTCAGTCCGCGCCTGGAAAAGCTATGAGAGGAAAGAAAATGCATACACACAGAAATTGGTGAAGTAATAAATAAAAATAAGCTGAGACTTATATATTTTTGTATATTTTTTATTTAATTTCTAGAATTTATTTTTTTATAAATAAGTAATTTTATTACGGAAAGCATGAATTAAATTTAAAACATCTAAGAGAAAAACGTATGTACTACACAATTTTTAGTAAGGTTGATACCTAAAATTTTGATTGAAAGTACCGGCACCATTACCTCTACCAGTATTATTTGCTCTATTCGTAGTTCTTCGTCCTGACCTTTTAGCAATTTCTCTTCTGCCAGCTCCTCGACCAGTTTCCTGAGCTACCCCAACGTTGTTGTTACTAATTAGTGCTGGATTACTGTAAGCTTGTTGTTGACCATAGCCGTAAGTACCAATCATTTGTTGTAGTAGTAGTAGTAACAAGTTGTTAGGAGTAAAGCATTGCCCAAAATTTTGAGAAAGTTCTATTCTACCTTGTTGAGGAAGGGCAATGTCTTGACCCCTTGGGGCAAAATTGGATTTCTTTAATGCTTTTTTCACATATACTTCTACATTCTTTATATAAACTTTGGGCGTTTTGATTAATTTTTCGACTACTTTTTCTGAATCAAAAGTCACGAAACAATAGTTTTGTCTCTGTTTTTTTCTATCAAGGGGAATGTGTACTTCGATGACATTTCCAAATTGGTCAAAATGACTTTTAATCTCATTTTTAGACAATTCGGCAGTTATACCGCCAACGAAAATTTTTCCTTGTCTAGAATTTGCAATTTCTGTGTCTACTCTTTTGTTGTTAATAAAGTGGTTGCCTTCGGCGATCACTTTGGCGATAGCTTCCGCTGAACTGAAAACAATAAATCCGAAACCTTTGGATATCTGAGTTTTGGGGTCAATTTGAATTTTTAAATTGTCAATAAAACCATACTTGCTAAAATAAGCTGCGAGATCATCTTCAGTTGTTTTTCTACTTAAACCACCGATAAAAAGCTTTCGATTGCCACTCTTGTTTTGGAAACTTTCTATATCCATCATTTGATTGGCTTGGTGTTGTTCAATTTGAAAATTTAGTTGATTTGTCATTATTTGTAGGTTAACAAAATAGATTTCATTTTCAGCTTTCTTGACGTTTCTTATATAGAAAATTTTGTAAGTTTGTAACCACCAATTTTACGGATAATCGGATTATTTTAATTGATTGCAACTATTTTTTTGATAAAAATAAAATTGTTCAGCATATTGATGATAATTCATCATTTTTGCGCCGATATACAAAGTTTATTAGATTGATGAACAAATTCATGAATTAAATGATTTTTTTCATCAATATGATGAATTTAGTTCATCGGCGTAAAAATAATGATATTTTTACATCAATATTTATGACTAACTGGAAAGCCCGTCCGTAGATGGGCAGCTAGACGATGGATCTCTTTTTTAGTGGTAAAATATTTAAACATTTAATTTCGTTTCCCGCTACTGGGGAATTCTCCGTTTTTCTCGATTTTTCTGGCAAAATTTGAAAAATTATAAATTCCCTCTCTTCTCCAAGTATTCTAAAAGAGTGGAAATCCTGCGTTATGTACTGGAGGGTGTTCCAGACCCCCCGGTTTAAAATTTTGGCTTTATATTTTTATATTATTTTCATAATTAACTTTCAAAGTAACACAGAAAGTTGCTGCTAAACTCCATGAGTAGTATGGAAATTAACTAAATATGCTTTCCAAGTTTTAATTTTTTCTAGTCGCAAGTTAAATTATGAATTAAACCATGAATGCCAAGTATAAATTTGGCACATCCCATGGTAATAAAATAACTAGAGGGCGGATTTATGTTTACTTACATGTTATTTTTGATGTACCATAGAAAGCTGAATTTTTGTATCTAAACGTTTGTTACTGAAAGAAGCCAAAATACGAAGTTTTATACCGCATATAAATTAATATTTTTGGTTTTTACCGCATATATATTTATTATCCATATATCGCATATACCGGGTGTTCATTTTAAAACTTCCAGCAATTAATATCTCAAAAACCAAAAGTCAGATGAAAAAATGTTTCGGACAAAAGTTGTATGATAGCGAGGGGAAAAAAATATGGCTTAATTGTTTTTTTAATTTATTGATCTTTTCAAGGTCATTTGAAGGTTAACTTTATTTTTATAAATGGCACCTTATATTTTTTTTAACCGATTCATATTTTGCATGAATAAATAAACAACTTTTGTTCAAAAAATTTTTTTATTCCATGTAGAATTTTCGAGTAAAATGCATGCAGCTAATTATAATCGAAATTTAATTTTTTAAAAGTTAGAAGGTTGTTATTGGTTTTGTTATTATTCAACTTATAATTTTAGGACAATCAAAACAAAGCACTGTCACATAAAACAAATAAATTGACATTAGTTTTTTCAACTATTGCTAGTTTTGTGATTTTATTATTTATATATTTATACAAACATTTTTCCACTGTTTATACTAATAAATAGCCTTCTAAAACTTGTAAATATTAAATTTTGATTAACAATGTTGTTCATATAATAGTAATAATTTATTATCGTTGACCTCTTTATTAAATTTATAGAAATTAATAGAGATCTTTTATATCAATTTAAATTGATATAAAAGATCTCTATTCTCAACAATTTGTATAATATAAATGTTGTTCATGTTTTTATTTTGTTTCAACGCATCTTACTCGAAAAGCCTAATGTCGGATAAAAAAATTTTTCCAACAAAAGTTGTTTATTTTATAATGCAAAATATGAATCTGCTAAAAAAATAGAAGGTGCCATTTAAAAAACCAAAGTTGACCTTTAAATGACCTTGAGAAGGTCATTAAATTATTAAAACAATTATGCCATATTCTTTCCCCCTCGCTCTCATACAACTTTTGTCTTAAACATTTATTCATCTGACCTTTGGTTTTTGAGATATTCATTGCTAGAAGTTTTAAAATGAACACCCAGTATAATCCATATTTGACAATTTTGTTAAAATTAAATATAATTTAAATTTAAAAATAATTGTGTATGCATTGCTTTAACACTTTAACTGCCATGGGCGTCAATGCCCCATTTTTGGGCATAAAGGGCAGCCCCCCCTGCCGGCTCTTGCCTAAATAAAGAAAATTAAATTTTTTTTAGTATTTCTTCTATTTCTTTTATTTTCATTTTGCCCCTCCCTGAAAAAGATCCTATAGACGCCCATGTTAACTGCCAACATAACCATTAAACCATAGTATGTGGTAAGGGTACAAAATGAAACTTTTGATGAAATGAGTCCCGTAGACATAGCAGCAATGAAATATGCACCCGTTACCAGAGCTCGAAATGGACCGGAACGCCGTTCCGGTTCGTGAAATCACCGTTCCGTTTCGTAAAAGTTTTCCTCATATCGGTTTTGGCGAAAAACCTACGTTCCCGCGCGACTCCCGTGGTAGCGTTCCGGTTCGTGAAAAAGTCCATTTCGAGCACTGCCCGTGCTTTTCAGCATACAAAAATGTTCTTACCGATAAACGGCACAGTTTTACAAGTGACAATTTAAATAAAATTTTAGTACTTGATTGTAATAAACTAGTAGACACTTATGCCCGTACTAATAGTCACCGATCAATCCGAGATTCAAGATTAATTCTCAAAAATAGTAGCTGTTGCTACGATACGGTCTAAATTCCAGTAATCTCATTGGTAAATCCTAGGATCATTTTGAATCTCGGATTGATCTGTGACTATTAGTATGGGCATTAATGAATTAATTAATTTAGACTGAATTTGTGTAACCGTATATTCATATTTTAGCTATATTTTCTACATAATTATAACCGCACATGAAAAACTTATTTGGGCTAATTTTAACCGCATAAAAAATTTATTTTTGTGTTTTTTACTGCATATAAATCCGCCCTCTAGTAATAACTAATAACACAGTGGGAGATTGATAGGGGTGCCTACGATACTGAAACATCGGGCCCCCGATCATTGAGGGGCCGCCGAGACCTTACTTTTATTTTATAGAATTTAGTTTTGTTTATTATCTACCCTTTTCAAAGAACATGAAATCATCAAATCCTTGTTGCTGCACTATTTTAGATTTTGCTTAAACTTTTTGGAAATGTTCTTTAGGGTTCCAAAAACCAAAATCCAGAAGGATTTAATTTTCGCACTCGCCACTTCCGGTCCACTCAAAATCAAATAATTAAAAAGTCTTATTTTTGTGCTTTGCGGTTTCAGCTATAAAAATTTTTCTATCCTAATACATAAAATCCCAGCACTCTGCTGCTCCAGCGTGTCATTTTGTGGTGAAAAAAGATACACTCTGATTGGTCGATTTTTTTTACCAACCGAAATAGTACATTAGGGAGGTGACCGGACAGAACAGAACATGAAAAAACAGAACAATGAAAAAACAGAACAACGAAATAAAAGAACATTGATAAAACAGAAGCTGCACTTTTAAAATATCATTGTCATTGGTAAAATTTTTAATATTTGCTTAAGATTTGCGTATGATCAAATTAATAGTGTACTACTAATTTAAGGTCCGGCTTTAGAAATTAAATTTAAGAAATTTAACTATATTTTCAATAATTAACTAAATTTAAAAAAAAAAAAATTTTAAATTAATTAGTACAATATCCAATTAAAATAAACATTAAAACTTCAATATATCAAGTTAAATGAAATAATATAAGAAAAAATATAGAAATTATATTTAAGCTTTCAGCGACGTTTTATTTTTTATGTAAATGAATAAATTTCTGACGAAAGCGATAAACGTCGCTGAAAGTTTTAATATAATTTCTATATTTTTTCTTATATTATTTCGTTCAACTTATTATATTAAATTTTAATGTTTATTTTAATTTTATTTTTTATAATTGCCAATGAGCATTGGCTAGCAATAAGTGTTGGCAAGCAAAAAGCAATTAAAACCTCACGATGGATCACCAAAGGGGAGCGGGGGTAAAAAATGGCATAAAAAACCTCACGTGATTAAAGGACGGCCCCTTATGCGCCAAGGGAATAAAGTGACCATTTTTTGGCCCGAGGTTAAGGATTGTTTGCACGAGACGTTAGCCGAGGGCAAAAATTAAAACTTGGAAACAGTGATGTTAGACGTACCAACTTCTTGGTATGCGTACCAGTTTTTAGAGTCTTGTACCAGGTACCAACTAAAAGTTGTGTTGATACCAAAGAGTATGTACATATAGAGGGACAGCTCTTATGGGAATACTTGTCACAAGTATTTCTTGATGGCTCTGCTACGCCATCTAGTGGAGGGGGTTATCTCTACGTTTTAATTTTTGGTCCTCTATATACAGGGTGCTGAATGAGTTAACTGAACATGGGAAATTAACATGTAAAAACTTATTTTTGCAAAAATACCTCCCTGTATATAAAGGATCAGCCATAAATTAAAAATTAAAACGTAGGGATCACACCGTCTACTAGATGGCGTAGCAGAGCCATTAACAAAAACTTGTGACAAATATTTGTTAATGGCTGTCCCTCTATATATACATACTCTTTGGTTGATACGCAAAAATCCTAACTTTTAACATCGATCAAGCATTAAAATTTTTATCCTTCATTTTAAATTTCTATTCGTGCCATCTACTTGGATTTGGATTTCAAAAGCTTTTTGAAGCAGAAGACGGTCCTGCTCTGACAATTTAGAATTTAAATTTCAACAACAATTAAATAAAAGTGCATAGGTACCCTAAAAAAAAAGCTCCTTGCGTGTTTTTTTTTAGAAAATTTCGTGCATACCTTTTCTTGTTCAAATACCAACTTTTAACGACATCTGTACCAACTTTACTGGATCGCTGTCTAACATCACTGCTTGGAAAGCATATTTATTTAATTACGTTACTCCCCCACAGAGTTTAGAAGCAACTTTCTGTGTTACTTTGAAAGTTAATTATAACAATAATATAAAAATATAAATAAATTTTAAATCCAGACCTGTTATGTGATAATTATGTCTTTTTGGAATTTTTGATTGTATACGCTAGTTGGATATCCCAAAAAAGCGTACGCCGCGCCATCTTCTGGTCAATTATGGCCAGATTTTCACCTAATTTATGCACAAAATCACCGCCTAGGCGGCGGCACCATAGCTGTCCAACTAACGTATTATTCTTAACTTTATTTAAATTCATCTATAAATACATACTACATACCACAAATTTACTTAAAATTTATATTTTGGGTTCATTTTCTAAAAATCTAAAGTCAAAATTGTAAACCGGGGGGTCTGGGGGGTGTGGAACACCCTCCAGTACATAACTCAGAATTTCCACTCTTTCAGAATACTTGGAGAAGATAGGGGATTTATAATTTTACAAATTTATATGATACTGAATGGTATAGGTATATATAATTAAAGGCAGCAGTAAAGTCCCAACGAAGGACCAACAAAAGTTTTTATTGTTGCTACAACATCGTTTTTCTTTACATCAACTAATTTATTTGTTAGTTTTAATAACATTTTGTTATTTGGGATATTTTTTTTTAGAGTGCTTAGACAACCGACAACTCTCCAATAAAATCTTAGGGGCCTTTAAAATGTAATTAACATCGGGCCCCAAAAAGTCACCATCCGGCACTGTAAATAACAGGACGTTATATAGTTCTAAATTAAGAGGAAGAAGAATTTAATATTCTTTCTATTAACACTTTATTTATTTGCGATTTAAATTTATTTTCCCTCCAGCTGGTAAGTGGATCTGGATTTTCTAGCCACTGCCATAAAGTCACATAGGGTATTTCTCATTAATGACTTCTAGGATACGTCCAGATGCGTATGCAGAATATTGCTTTCCAGAAAATTTGTTCAAATCAAAAATTATAATAATTGATAAAATACTTTGGTTTTGCTTGGCGAGGGAGCGATTGCACCCATTGCCACCCCTTTGTAAACCCGCCTGGTGACGTCAGGTTCATGAATTCAGTGGCGGATTCAGGGGGGGGGGCGATCGGGGCAATTTCCCCCTCTCCCTTTAGAATTCAAAAAACATCAGTTTTTACACCAATTTTTTTAAATTTATTAAAAAACAAAAATTGAATTTATTTTTTAAAATTACTTCCTACTACTTTTTATTTTTCATATTTAATAAATTTTTATTTTGTCGCCTTCCCTACGGACCGGCGTTTGTCTGTATCAAATAATCAGGATTGGTTGAAAATTTACCAATCAGCTAAATTGCATAAGAAGTTTTTTAGATTGATAATAATAAACGAACGGACCAATGAGAGGCCAGTTACAGAAAAAACGACAGAATAGTAGATATACTTGCTCTAATATCATGATAAATATTCACCCACTGTAGATCACCTAGAAGGTGAAATTCTGAAATTGTGCAAAGGTACTCATTAGGTCATTGGCATAGTGGTTACAGAGTGATCGATTATTTATTATATATTATGGTACACGGTTGGAATCTAAGAAGAGACTGACTTTTTTATGATCTTTTGCGTACTTCAGAAGAAGGAAGATGAAGAGAGGAGTGTGAGTTATTCCGTGTACAATTGTGAACCGATGCGAAACAGCACACGGGGAGGGATTTATTAGTGAGTAAGAATCTCACCCAAGGTGACACGTATTCAAACTCACTTGACTTTATTCGCATACGGATCCTTATGTTTCGGCCCATTTGAATTCAAAAGTGACGTATTTTCGTGTGCGAGTCGGGTCGCGTGAGTTCAAGAATAAGACCCTTAAGATACTGGGGTGGTCACTGTGGAAGGTTTCTACTCTTCTCAACCGCCCAAAAAAAATATTACAAGTACAATTTCCAATTCAGTTAAAACAGCCATATGATTTAAATGTTAAGGAATTTGTTAAGGAAAAAATTCACATTTTTTTCAAATTTATTATTTTGATTTAAAAATAATGACAAATCAGCGTACTCGCCAATAGGTTGGTACACTTCACTTAATATATGTATAAAAATACACTACTTAATTGCTTTGGTGTCAACAGTTCCAAATACAAGATGACGATATACAAGAAATTCAGTGTCGATGAAAAGTTAAATGCTATTGAACGTTTCCATCGAGGTGAACCGAAGACAGTTATAGGACGCTCATTAGGTATTTCCGAATCTACGATACGTGGTTGGATCAAAGCGGAAGAAAAACTGAAGGAATCCAAAATGGCCACAAGTAGGGGAAAAAAACGTCCTCGCCCAGATAATGACGAAACAGATGACGAATGTGGTTTGGATAATTCGAATAATACAGAAATGGAAGATTTGGAAAATTTCAGTTATATGAACAATTTTCTTTTTGAAACAGATGACGAGTGTGAGTTAGATAATTCGAACACAGAAATGGAAAACTTGGAATATTTCAAGTACATGAAAAATGCTACTTTTGAATATTCAAAATACTTTTTATACGCGACCGAATATTTTACGAACTCCTATGAAAAATTATTAGTAGATTTTAAAAATCTAATTAATACGATTCCACTTGAACATCAGACGAATCTGATGATTAAATGTAAATTCGAAAACTTTTCAAAAGAAACGATAATAAAATTTGTAGAACAATACATAAAAAATGTGAATGAAGTCCTAAATGGTTCCAAATTGTTGGAAGAAGTTCATTCTCATGTGATAAGTACTTTAGATGATAATATTAAAAGTGAAGAATCCGCTATTCGCCAACCAAATGAAATGTAGAGTGAAAGAAGTACATTTTTTGTTTTTATTTCTTGTAAAAATATTTATTTTTGAAAATTGAACCTAAGAATCCTTTCAAAACAGTTGGGAAATTTTTAATTAATAATATCTGATATAAATAATAAAACCTTTCCTTATAAATAAAAATGTGTTCTTTGCTTCAGTGGAATGTTTCATGTTTTAAGTTGAATACTTCCTTCATCCTTCATAAACCCTACCAAAACTTTTGACATCAGACAGTAGCAGATACAAATGCAGATGGTTTGACAAAAACAATAATCGAGTTTCGATAATACTCTGTGTCTCCTCAGTTGATAGTTGGTAATTACGATACCAAGTTCTGTCAAAACACAAGTCTTTATAAGTTATGTAAAATTAAATTTATTACATCTGCAGATTGTAGTTGGCTTTATTTATTAAAAAAAAATATGTATGACATAGGATATATTTATTACACAAAATTTAAAAATTATGGAGAAGAATGTTCTTCTTGATAATTTGCTGATGTCAGCTTCACTTGGATTCCTTCCATTTCCAAGTGTCTGGCATCAGTTTTAGGTACTGGGTCTTGGTTGTTTTTCTAGGGTATACATCTGTAATCATTTCTGTCCACTGCTGAACAAAGCCTCTTTCTCCGGGAGAAATGTTTTTAGCATATTTAGACACCACGGTTGCTAGATCCGGATTGGGGAATGCCTGTAATCCTGTTTGTTTTGCCAATTGTTTGGCGAATTGCCAACTTTTTAGTGAACTTTACAACTTTTGGCAATTACCGAAGATTATTGGGGGACCCCCTCCTCCGTTCACGGGGTCACGTTCCTGATTACTGGATGACTAATGTTTTCGATCTTGCCTACTCGATTTTATAAGTGGAATTGATCTCATGAGATCACCCAGATTGCCGATAAAAAATTTTAAAATAAACTTATAATTTTTGGAATGACTTGGAAAACTAAAAGCCACTCTTCACGCTTTAGGCTTTCTTTACAATTATTGTGTTAGACAGCAATTGACTGGCAGTGGAATTAGAACTCAAAGCTTTTGGATTTTAGGCTTGAATTTTTGAAAATATATTGTACTGATATTTCCAAATGATACAAAAAGTTTCAAAATAGATTTTTGCCCGGCTCATTTTTAAAACTTGCAAACCAAAATTAATCATTTTCAACATATATGGTATTTGGGAACCACAAAATTTAAAAAACTTATTTTCATTTATTTCTTATCTTAAAATCAAAATCCAAACTTGACTTTAAATAATTTCCAATATAAATTGGATAAACGATAAATTTAATAGATAATAATTCACCCATATGCATTGGTATCAAAGTTTACTTGGCGCTACCTTTAAATTTTAAATTTCCATAAATTTACCATTCAAATCAATTACAATTAAAAATCAAATCTTTCAAATTCAAATTTTACCTCTCCAATCTCAAAAACTCCAATCCAAAATTAATCTTCCCAAGTAATTAAATTCAAAAATTACCAATTTTGTTCAAAACTGTAAATTTGAATAATTTTTAGTTCAACCTAATTTCCTCAGATTTAAATTTAAGGGCCGTCGTCCAGTTCAACGACGTCGAACGGCTGAAGTGGCGAAACGAAACTAAATTAATTATTTTAATTAAAAAAATTATTTTATTAAAAAAATTTTATTATTGAAAAAATACTTTATTTAAAATTTAAAATAATAATAAAAAAACAAATTTAAAAATGTAAAAATTAAATCTTCAGTTTACTGCAGACATCTTTGCAGCCAACTGCTATTCTTTTCTAAGAAACTCTCTTTTTCTGATTCTGGTACAAAATATGCCAATTTAGTATTTGAATTTTTCCATATTACTTCGAGTGTAAGCTTTGAACCATGACCTGATGCGCTGGATATTTCTTGACATATCGAAGCCAACAACTTGCCACCGCATTTATTTTTTGCGGATTCGTCCAACAATGTCGATAATTCCAAAAAGCTAATAATTTCTTCATGCACAAGTGGTGCTAGCACTTCACCCAAAAATTCCCAAAAGGTGGGAATGTCGATCACAAAATCCTCCCAATATGAAAATACTATTTTCAACCGATAGGAGAAGTCTTTCTTTGCAACAATTTGGCTCTTAACAAGAAAAGCAAAAATTTTACCAGTTCCTGTTCTAACATTTTTGGATCGCTCTAAATTTGTAAGAATCGTGTCTTCTACTATTTGGGGAAATAATGAACTGGGAATATCTTGAATTTCTTTTTTACACTCTGCGATGCTACAATTTCCGGCGCAGTATTCTTCAACAGTGTTTTTGAAAGCCGTTTCATACTTAGATATTACTTCAGGGGTCATACTTTCAAGCTTTGAAGAAGATGTATTGATGATGATTGTAGCTGATGATGCCTTTTTAAGAGGCAACGTTGGTGACACATTTTTGGAAAGCGAGTAACACATTGTTCCAAGGTTGGACGCAGATTCAAAAATAGATACATTTGATGTTGCTTTCTGAAGAGGGGGGAGTGATTGTTTAGGCAAATCATTTAATCTATTACTGTTGGAAAAGCTACCAGAACGCCTGCTTGAATAATTCAAATTATCGCACGACTTGTATTGAAAACCAGAGGGTAAACCACAAATATTGTCCATTTCCTTATTCCTAATTGTATCTGACCAAATATTGTTGCTGGGATAATACAAATCTCTTTGGTTGGCATTTTCATAAAGGTTTGTGTTGCTTGACGATTGTCTTCTTGTACATTGAGAACCGATTCTCCATTTTTCGAATGGATTCGTCTTTCCAAGATCATCATTAGCAGGAAGAGCTTGGGTTCTTTTCAACCTACTAATTTCGACGGTAAATTTTTGCGGTTTCTGGACCGTTGCTGGTTCATCCTTCGACTCGCTTCGAGTGTCATTTGATTTAAAAGGCATTGGATCAGGGAAAGTCATATTCTCAATTTCTTCTTTTTGCGCTTCCATGTTAATTTCCATAATTTTTTTGGGAGCGGAAGTTTCCAATCGTGGTACCCAGCCATTCAATCGAAGATCTATGCTATCTAAAAGCATAAATCTAATCCTACTGCTCACTTCAGTTGGTTTTTTGGTGGCGATCCCATGCATGGTCTTCATAATTTCGCTGACACTTTGCTTCGCACTTTCATCTAACATTTGACCAACGGTGGTAAGCAGTTTACACAAACCCTCAAGACTTTCTTCGTCACCTGCTGAAAGCAACGTTGACAAACAACGCAACATAATTTTGGCGGTTAACATGTTTTGTTTATATAATTCGCCTATAAACTTGACAGCTCCAACAGATTTCTTTCGCATCTTAGTTTTGTATTCGTCGAATTCCTCTTGCAAAACTTTCCTTTCGACCAGATCCGCACAATTTTGAACTTCATTTAATTTCTTCTTGCGTAATTCGTCACTTTCCTTATCTTTTTCGAATTCTCGTTGGCATCTTGAAATCAAATAAATAATAAATTTTATTGGCCGATTTTCTTCAACCACCACGATATTAGCCATTGCGGAACAAAGCTGAGCATAAACCGTGCTGAACTTAGGTTCAGATACGGATTTTTCAAAAATCAGGTCGATTATACCGCGCATTCTTTCGCTAGTTCCGATGTTCAACAACAAAATCTTGTCCGTCAAAATTTGAAACTTTTCGGGAGTAAGTTTATTTAAGATCGAACGAAAGTTTTTGTACAGCCTGTTCGTTTCTTGTTCATCTTGATTTCGTTTTTCGGCAGCTTCAATATGTGATGGACGCCATGCATTTTCGCAGGTTTTTAATTTGACGGCAGTTTGAACAGACAACGAAAATCTGGTAATCGGCTTACTCCTGTTGACTTTCATTTCATTACTCGCTTTTCCAAACTGCGGGAGAAAGTTGTACGGTTTCTTCACGGAAAATCCAGCTGGTTCACTAATAGTTCGTGAATTTTCTGGAATAACTTCACGAGGTTCTGTCGTTTTGTTTTCTTCAACCAACGTTTCTTGTTCAATACTAGCTCCATCTGAAAAGTTGCATACATCTGATTTTGTTTCAATAATTGCTGTAAGTTTGGAATCAGGTGAAATATTATTGGAATTCGTTTCCACCAGTTGGCTATTCGTAGTTGGTTTGGCATCAATGTTTGGTAATTCCATCGCAACTTCTGCCTTCTTTAATTCATTTGTCATTTCGGTAACACCAGAAATACGAAAAGAAGGTTCTTCCATTGTCACAGTTCCTTCATTTTTCTTGAGAGCAGCATTTTTTCTTCTCCGTGCTCTTTTGCTTGTTGTATTCCAGTTTTCCTGAACATCTTTACCAGTTACTTCAAACTCACAATCTTGTTTCGAAACTGTATTGGTTAAAGACTCGGGCACAACTTCTTCATTTTTTAATTGGTTCACCTTAGACTCAACTTTCTCCACAATGTTGGACACACCAGACTGTTGGGTTTGATTTACATCGGCGTTTGTATCTTGAGCATTGTTATTATTTCGTCTTTTTCCAGTTCGTTTTCTTCCCATAATTATTATTTATATTTAAAAAGGATATTTTATTTCAAGTTTTTTGATGCTGATTTTTAATTACAATATTTCCATTCATTACTCGCTTATATAGATATTTTTTACAATTTTTAAATTGGTACTAATGTTTTAATACCATATTTTCAAATTTTCTAAGGGATTAGATTAATTGGATTAATGATATCTTAAATTTCAATTTAAATTATAATTTATTTTTTGATAAAAATTCATTCAGTTCTTTTATTGGTTTCTCTGAACTATTAAATCTTTTAAAAATGTAAAGAATCACCTTTATATCTCTTCGGTGGCCCATAAGTCCGGTCCTGAAAATTGAAGTATTGAAAATGAAACAAATGGAACGATTAAAATGATCCATTAGCAACTGGCCGAAGAAATAGATTTTGCCAACTCTGGGGAGAGAGGTAGAATAACAAGCCAATTATTCCTTTTCGAACTTCGATGATGCAAAATGCATACAGGGTGTATGCATATCTTCTTCTTCTATATCTATTCTATATTATTATTATTTTATATACAGGGTGGCCGTCTGAAAACCAAACATACGAAATTGTGGCCAGCAGATTTTTTTTTCAAGAAATGCAAAAACAGATTAATTTTATTATCGAGGGAGACAACTTTTGCGACCAATGTCACTCCCGTATTGTTTGATCCCTTCGCGCTGTGATGACAATCCCTGAAATGTTAATAGGGACGATATGGCAAGTGACACCACATTTGAAAGGTTTGGCTTACCTGAATTAAGTGCAATAATTTTTGAAGTTTTTTTTTTGAAGCTGTAAAAATACGAAATAAATACGATGTTTCAAGACATTTAAGAATGAAAAAGTGAAAAACGCTTGGACAAGTTGATTTTAATTTCAAGGGGGCTACTTTTACTGCTATTCATAAACATTGACAGTTCAACCCTTAAGGTAAAGAATCTTTTCTTTAAGATTACAAGGGTGGTTTGCTCTTTTTTTTTAATTTTAAAAGAAAAAATAAAATCAATTATTTCTAATTTTTTCTTTTTATATTTTGTGCTATTATTTGTTTTAAAGTATTCAATAAATATTTTTTGAACTAGATGTGACAGATTGTTTTCAATATTTTTCCCGTACTCGGCGCACTAGAATCTATAAAATACCACATTTTGGCAAAAGAATATTAACCGTGTAAACTAGTGATATTATTAATTACTAGCTGGCAGTGGCGTATTTAGAGGGGGCAATGGCCCCCCCCCCCCAAGGATGACTCGGATTGTATCGCTAAAGCCCTCCCTGATAAAAATAATGTTTACCACAGAGTTTTGAAATTTAAATAACTTTAAATTATTTTTATTTATTTAATCGGTTACTACTAACGCGCATGAATGGATTGTCGAAATTCTGAAAATATTTGATTTTCTTAGTACGCCACTGTAGGCTGGTTTTATATAAAATAATTATTACGTGCCGATAACCGTAAGTGTACTTTTTGTAAATGAGTAAGTATGCAGTTTGAAAAAAATTGAGGTGTAGCCGAGATTATCTAAGCATTCGAGGCCACAAAAACACTTAAGTTTATCGGCACGTAATGTATGCTATTTTTTTAACCACCTGTGAAAAGTCTATCTCTATCATCTATGCATATAACAAAATAATCACAAAATAAACAAACGTAAAATAGTAATACATTATGTTTTAATTTACCTTTCAATTTTTACCTCTAGCTCATCGAGGGATCTGCCAAATAAATTTTTTTAGTATGGATGAACAAGGATTTTTTCCACCTTTAAAATGATATATTACATGGTAAGGGGGTCCCATTTAAAATTTAAACAGTACTAGTTTTGAATGTCTCCCGTCTCTAAGAATGTCTCTAAGCAAATTTTAGAAAAATTCTATGAAACCTTAGTAAAACTTAAGAATATGCTATTTTCTTCACAAGAAAATTTTGGTAAATTTAGAAAATCTTTAGAATACCATAGATAAATTCTTTTATTTTTGAAAGTTAAAAGTTCCAAAATTAGTACATTTTGCTTTGTTGAAATTTTAAAAATATTAAAATATTGTTTTATTTATTTTTTTTAAAATATTAATATTAAAATTAAAATATTTAAATATTAAAAATATTCTTATTAAAATACATCATTTATATTTATTCCCCCATCCATGAACTTTGACTAGATCCGCCCTTGGTTTTAGAGTTCAATGCTGTATTAGACTACAATGACTACATAATTTTTAGATTTTTGCACAAAATGGTGCGCATGAAGGGATTAACGAGAGTATCATCCCAAAGAACTTTGGGGGAGAAAAGTAAAATAACAAACAAAGTAACATTTAAAATGGAAATGTAAAATATGAAATACAAAAATAATTTTTCCTAAAAATAGTTTTCGTTCTTTTTTTTATTAATTTAAGTAATAATTAATTTTTTGACATAAATTATAATTTATTAAGTAAATCAGGATTTAAAAATTGCTCAGGACTTTTAAATATTTAAATTACAAATAATAATTGTATATTATTTAATATATTGATTAATTACAGAGGGGGGGGCACGGGCCCCTCTTACTTAAATACGCATCTGATTATTCCACATATAACAATTACAGGGTTCCCACTTCTTTGGAAAATCTGGAAAAGTCATAGAAAATTTATGATTTTCCTAATTTTATCAGGGAATTTCTCGTTTTTAGTGCCAAGTCAAGGAAATGAAATTTTCAGTCAAACCAAATTTTAAAATAAATTTGTTTTTAAATTTTGATATTAAATTTATTTTATTTAGAATGGGTCATTCCATGTCAAACCAACTAGTCACTCAAATTGACCATCACAGATTTCTTTGAAACTTTGGTTAATTATACTCTTTAACATCCTGATTTCAAATATGATTTTTAGAAAATTCTAACTATTATAGTTTTTGAGTTAATTAATTCTAAAAATCGCAAAAACGCTGAAACATTGAGTTGAATTTTTTATCATAACTACCGATCCCATCATTGTCCCACTCTGAAATTTTTATGAAGTATTCATCAAGTCATAATTATAAATATAAATTATTTTTATAATTTTCAAAAAACACTAACTCAAACATTTTTTCAAAAACACTTTTTGAGATTTTCAATTAAATTAAAGCCCTAGAAATCCTCTTTACAATGAGCTATCGCACAGCTCTGTACGACTTATAGAACTGAAGTTATAAAATTTTGTATGATTGAGGGTGAGCCTAAAAAGTATCGTTTTTGCGATTTTTGGAATTAAATAACTCAAAAACTATAAAAGTTAGAAAAATGTTTAAAAGTCATATTTGATTTCAAGCTATTAAAAAGCATAATTAACCAAAGTTTCAGAGAAATCTGTGGTGGTCGATTTGAAAACTATTTATTTTTGGTTGATATCATATGGAATGACTCAGATATTAATTTTTTTAAATTAAAAATTAATTTTTTAATTCCTTGTAAAAAGGATCTCAGCCTAGAATCGAAAAGTAAAATAAAAAATTTGATTTTGGGGTATTCCATACCCCCCAGACCCCCCGGTTTGAAAACCCAAAAGTGTGTGTGTGTATATTGTGTGATTTACCTTCATATGAAAACATTTTATTCTTTTTTGTATAGAAACAAAAAGTTTTAGTTCATATTTATACAGTATAATATATCTATGCGTCGTGAAAACTCTCACCGGGGTGTCTGGGGTATGTGGAACACCCCACAGAATATAGTAAAATTCCTGGTACGGAAGTCACAAGTTTAATAGCATGGCAATCGTTTGAACATAATTGCTGGTGACCTGGGGGTATTCTATACCTCCCCGGACTTCAAATTGCATCTAATAGTTGTGCACCTCCTATTTTTGAGATTTTTATTAAGATTGAAAAGGTCACAGTACAAATGGGGGCCCTTTTAGCCGGGGCCCCGCGTGCGTTGCACCCACTGCGCTCCTGTAGTTCCGCCCCTGGTTTTAGTTTTATAGCAATGAGGTAAATTTTCCACATTTTCATATCTCTATGTACATAATATAGTATAGTATAATCTTTGCCGTTGCGTTGCAAAGCATGCAAACTTAATTTTGTTTATTCACTGATACTATAAATCTAGGTGTATATTTGATAAATTAAAAAACAAAAAATAATACTATGGGAATCCCCGGCTTGTAGCTATTATTAGCAATGACATTAATTTTTACTTTCATTTTTATCTACGATTTAACATTATACGTCCAGGGGCGGACTAATATTAACAGGGGAAAACACTGTAAAATTTTGTACAAAATTTTCTAAAATACCAATATTTTTTGAGCGGTTACAGAGTGTTCCCCCATTTTTTTATATTTGACCTTGACGTTTTGTCAATTGGTCAGACTTATGTAAATATAGGACCAACTGTTAAATCCATCACGTGTTGAAAGACCAAAATAAGAAATTATTCTGTCAAATTCGAGAGTCGAACCCACCAATCCACTGCATAAACATTTTTATTAGAAAATAAATTATATTGACTTGTGCGAACTTCATTCCATTGTAGTTTATGCAAATATTATCCAGTTCGTCCCTGGCTGCATTCCAACGAGTAAAAGTAAGCATTAATGCAAAGATAAATAAATTGGTTGAGTTTGTTGTTTATTGTGTTTGATTTCGAAGGAGCAAGGTAAATTTATTTAATATCATAAAATAGAGTTAATTTGATCCTGGGGTTAAGTTAATTAGAATAAAAAGTCGAAAAATGTTTTAATACTATAACCTCACATAAAAAATTACAACTTTTTGTTGAGCGTGGAGAATCTTTGAAGTGGTGATAAAGGACACTTTTATAAGACAAAATTTCAAGTAAAATTTTTGTTCAATTCCCAACCCTTGGGAGGTGCCTCCGTTTAAAACAATTTTTTGAATTTATGATTTCAAACCACCATAGCTCCGATATTATTGATTTTTTAGGCTTAATGGATTAAAACTTTTTTAAAGATCATTCGCTTATCTAAAAATTAGTTTATAATCTCTTATCGTCTAAAGTCAACGGATTTCGAGTTATAAATTAAATTAAGTGCAAAAATGTTAAAAAAATTCAGGTTTTTTTTTTTTTTTACTTTTCTTGCGAACCCTGTCATATCTCTTAAATCTCTTAGATCTCTTAAAGAAAACGTCTTAGAAAAAAACTGATGGCCCAAACCGGGTAGGGAATTTAACGGGTTACAATTTTGGTGAAATAAATTTGTTTGGGAAAGCAACCGTTTTCACAGAAATTCTGAAAATAATGAACAAGATGTAGGTAAAAAAATAGTTATTTACCTAAAAGTCAAGAAAATGAGACGACGTTACTGACGAGGAGCAATGTTGAAATACGAGGCACTTTGTGCAGAGTATTTTAAAAGCTCCGAGTAAAGTCAGGCATTTTCCTGACAAGTATGGTATTAAATTTTACCGAAAATCGTAAAAAATCGAAATTTTAAAACATTATTGAACATCATTTTTAAAATGATTAAAAATCAAGTTTGACAATTTGTTGACTACATAGTTACCATAGATAGTTACTGTCAAAACAATAAAAGTAATAACAAAAAGAACGATTTTCGGTAAAATAAATTTACAAAATTGCTAAAAAAAATGCTTAAAAGAGGTACCATTGTAGCATTTGACGTTTGAGCGACATTGTTATAAAGCGCATTAGTTCATTATTTACTCTATTTATGATAATAATTTATGAGGGAGGCCATTTTGAAAATTTATTAGAATAAATTTTGTAAATTTATATTTTACCTACACCTTGTTCATTATTTTCAGAATTTCTGTGAAAAGGGTTGGTTTCCAAAAAAAATTTATTTGACCAAAGTTGTAACCCGTTAAATTTCCTATCCGGTGTAGGCCGTTAGTTTTTTCTTAAGATGTTTCGTTTAAGAAATATGGGGTTTGCTAGAAAAGTAAAACAAATAAAACCTGAATTTTTTAAACATATTTTTACTTAATTTAATTTATAACTCGAAATACGTTCATTCTAGACGATAAGAGGTTATAACTTAATTTGAAGATAAGCAAATGATCTTTAAAAAAGTCCTAATCCATTAACCCTAAAAAATCAATAATATCGGAGCTATGGTCGTTTGAAATAAGAAATTCAAAAAATTTCTTTAAAGGGAAACCCCAAGGGTCTGGTTGAGTTTACCTAAATCAAAGAGTATGTATACTCTGAGTATACATACTCTTTGCCTAAATGTAGGTTTGAATAAACTTGAAAAGACGAAAGATATCCCAGCTTGAACCTGGAAACTGGTCAAGTTAACTCAGTTTTACAGTTCAGCATCTTTGGTCTTTGGTACAAATTTTTCAGTTTATATTTTTAGATGTTGCATATAGAAGAAATAATGAAAGAGGATTATCAGCCGCTCGAGTGGACCCGGGATAATTACATATCCAAAGATTACGCATTGGTAACAATTCCAAGCAGTTCCGAAAAATTTCTAAAACTATCCCGAAAGGTCCAGGGAAATTTCAACGCCGGTGTTACAATGATTAAACGGATCCAGAATCCATTTTTATACGCTCAGTTTCTTCTTAAACAGGAAGAGTACGCCATCGGCGGTGGATTTCGTACAATGGAGTTGCTTCACGATACGGAAATATCGAACGTTCATTCGATCGCTTCGCAAAATTTCGATTGGCGGAAGATAAAGCGATATAAATTTGGTAAAGGTGTAAGTTTTTCAACTTCTCCTACCTATGCTAACTTACACAGCAGTGGAGATTCAACTGAGAGGGCAATGATTGTTGCCGATGTTTTGGTAGGCGATTGTGAAATAGGTAGTAGAAAGAAAAAATTTCCCAGCCCTCCGAATGATACCACTGTTAGTGAAGACGGAAGAGTATACGTGAAATACTGTGATGACGAATTTTATCCCAAGTATGTTGTTTATTACGATTGTATGTTGTCTACAGAAACAGAATCAGATTATTGAATTTTATTTAATTGTTAGATAACTTGCAAAATATATTTAATAAACATTTGCATCTATGTATTATATTTTGTTTTTAATTTTACAATAAATAGGTTTTTGGATAATAAATCAGCAAATGCATTCCACCCCTTTTCTACCAATAATTCAGAAATTGTCAGCTGATACTCATTGCAAACGAGGATTCCTGAATTTTATTTGATTCTTTCTGAATCTTCATCAGCTTGTATTGATCCACTCCTGGACGTAGGCCTCTTCCAGTTTTTTTCATTTTTTTTGTCTTGAGCCCCCGGTAGCCACTCTCTACCCGCCGTCTTCTTCGCATCATCACTCCATCTCGTCTGTGGTCTTCCTACGCCTCTCTTTGTTGTTGTTGGTCTCCATTGTATAATTTTGGTTGACCATCTATGTTTGTTTTGGCGAGCCGCATGGCCAACTCTGCGCCGCTTCAGTGTTACCATCCTCTGTACTACATCCGTCACTCCTGTTTTCGGCCTAATCTCCTCATTCCTTATTTTAACTCTCACGGAAACCCCCAACATAGCTCGTTCCATTGTCCAAATCCTGAAACTATTTGCTGTTTGTTTCGTTATTGTCATTGCTTCTATTTCATAAGTGGTTACTGCATTAATTACGTGAGCTGATTTTTCGACCCCGTCTCCCCTGGTGAGAAGTCGTAAGATTTGGTTTAACCAAATCTCTCTCCCCTTCTAATTTCACGTGAAATTGTTTATTTTACTTAATTTAGCCCAGTTCTCTCGCAATTTTCAAGTTTCATGCGAAAAAAAATTTACGTGATATTTATACCGAGACTCCCCACGTCATATTGGGTGAGATTCGGCTCGACCTCCTCCACCCCTAAACGCCGACGTAATTAATGGACGTCTCCTCATGGTAACACAGGACTGCAAGTCAATTTTTTTAGCCCTGATATTATTAATAGTAACCTCCTGAATCCGAATATGACCTCCGTTTCCCCCATAATCCACCGCTTTTTGGGGATGCCCCCTCCCCTATCTATTTTATTATTTTTTTAACAATTTTATTTTTAATTATATTTTTAACAAAATATAATAATTATAGTATTCAGGTGTGTGATTTGAGAGCTTCGAATTTTTGCATTTGAAATAGGTGAAACAGTGAAAATAAAATTGATATAGATACTGGCGAAGAGTAGAAGATCTAAACAAGCGACCGGACTAGTAAAACAGCAGAAAAAAAATTCCTAAAACAGAAGAAATAGGTAAATTGTTAATTTATTTACAGTTGATAAGAAACATCACAAACGAAATATTATAGATAAGGGTTTTTAAATTTCCCAATACATTTGAGTAGGCAACCAAACAAGCACAGGAATAAAACTAAAAACTTTTTGAAAACAAGAAAACGTACGTAAGAGCAGATTTGGTAACACGATCGCTTCTGAAAGTTCGAGTTGAGCAACCGTGTTGAGCGCCACAAATGCTACCCATGAACAGCGAAGAGAAAAAGGGTACTAGAGACAGGGCCGTGCGGTGCTATGATGCAAAGATGCGGCCGCATCAGGCGACACTATAAGAGGGCGGCATAAGCAGCGAGATCAAAATACAATTTAAATCTTTAAATAATTTTTTTGAAAAATTTTATTTTCTACGCTTAAAAATTTTTCAATCCACGTTTTTGAAAATATTTAAGTTATTAAGTGAACCAAACAGTAGAGGTGTAGTAAACTATAAGTAATAAAGCAATAAAACTACCCTTAAATCTTAGTATTTCTTACTTTGTCGGCACCTAGAAATAAGTATATCCTTTTTTGGAATAACCAATTTTACTGGAAAAAAATAACATCTGGAAATTTTATTATAATTTGGATTTATTTTCAGCATAATTAGAGGTAGGTATATTACGGACACTGAATAATTTTGAAATTTGCTTTTACACAAAAATTTGTTCCGAGTTCGGACGTTTAACTAATTCGTGAGAAAATTTTGTCAAGTGAAATAAAGTGGAAAGTGTATAATATTTTATATTTATGAAATAAAGTGTTTAAGGATTGATTAATATTTAGTACAACGGCACCATTTTATATAATAATTCAGTTTTTGTGTTTTAAAGTACTAGATCAGGTAAGAGATTTATTGTTTTTATAGCAATTGTAGTTACTTATTAATTAAATTGATAAATTTTCTGGACATTGGATCACGATTAAATAAAACAACGTATGTTCAAATTATCGACATTTCGAAAATTTTTCAATTTAATTATAAGAGATTTACGAAAATAATTTTTCAAGTGTACAACTTATTAATTATTATGTGCTTGTGTGTTTTTTTAATTACTTCTTTCTCCTTTGTTGCTGTATATTTGCAAAGAACTATGAATTTTGATTTAATATTTTTATCACAGTATGGAACAAAAAAGGAAAAGATTATCTGGAAGTCAATATAAAAAGAAACGCTTAAAAAAAGAGGAACAAGAAAGAAAACTAAGCTATGTTATGAAGGAATTCTTAGTACAAAAGTCTTCTTTAGATGAGCCGTCCACATCCACATTAACAGCGACTGATTTGGATTTGCCAAATAATATCTCAGTAACTCCCGAATCACTTCTAGGGAAAATTGTTGAAGAGAGCCAAACAATAAAACCATCAGAAGTTCAACAAGAGCCGGCTAGCATTAGCAATGGTAACCAGCAGATATTAAAAGAAATTTCTTCTGACCCTGCATCATGGAATGCTTTCTGCATGTCATCTGCAACTCGTCAAATACTGGTTGAAAGGGGTCCACATCAAATTAAAGAATTTGAATTTCCTCTTAATATAGCAAAACGTCGATTTTTACCCTCTTATTATGTGAAAGTTTTGAGCAATGGCGAAGTCGTTGAGAGAAGTTGGTTGCTTTACTCTGTTACAAAAGATGCCGTTTTTTGCTTTTGTTGTATATTATTTGATAGTTCATCTGCTATTAGTGATTGGCCCAAGAAAGGCTACTCTGACTGGGGAAATCTTATAAGAGCCCTGACAATGCACGAAAGGTCTGTAAATCACAAAAATTCATTTAGATCGTGGAAAGAATTAGACATTAGATTAAAGGAGAAAAAAACTATTGACGCTGAGCATCAACGAATTATGGATATGGAAATTCAACATTGGAGAGGAGTTCTAAAAAGAATTATATCAATAATTAAATTATTGGCATCTCAATGCTTAGCTTTTCGTGGTACAACTGAGCATTTGTTTCAGCCAAATAACGGAAACTTCTTAAAGTTAGTAGAATTGCTTTCTACATTTGATCCAGTTATGGAAGAACATATCAGGAGAGTTCAACGCGAGTCTCATAAATGGTCTGTGACTTATCTAAGTAATAATATACAAGATGAATTGATAAATTTGATGGGAAATGTAATTTTAAGCAAAATTGTTGAAATAACAAACAATTCTAAATATTTTTCGATAATTGCCGATTGTACCCCAGACGTAAGTCATATTGAACAATTATCATTAACAATAAGAGTTGCAGCATTTAACTCAATTCAAAATAAATATGAAATTGAAGAATTCTTTATTGGTTTTTTTGAAGCTAGTGATTCAACCGGAGAGGCTTTGACAAAGCTTATTCTGGCACATTTGGAAAAGTCAGGTTTTGAGTTAAAGTGGCTTAGAGGACAAGGCTATGACAACGGAGCTAATATGAAAGGAATAAGAAAAGGTGTACAAAATAGAATACTTGAAAAATATCCAAGAGCGTTTTATGTGCCCTGCGCATGTCATTCTTTAAACCTAGTTGTGAATGATGCAGCGTCTTCTTCTACAGAAACAGCAACTTTTTTTTCTATTGTACAAGAACTTTATACTTTTTTTTCTGGTTCTACAAAGCGTTGGGAAGTGCTAAAACAATATGTTTCCCAATTAACTCTTAAACCATTGAGTGCTACTAGGTGGTCAAGCAGAGTGGATGCATTAAAACCTTTACGATTTCAACTTGGTGAAATCTATGATGCATTAATCTACATCATGGAAGACGTCAACAGAGATGTAGAAGCCAAAATTAAAGCAAGAGGGTTAGCAAAAGCGATTAAAAATTACAAATTCATATGCGGTGTAATTCTTTGGCATGATATTTTATTTGAAATAAATATAGTCTCAAAGCTATTGCAATCTGTGACCATAAATTTGTCAGATTGTGTAAGGATGTTATCGGAAACCATTAAAAAAATGCAAAGTTATAGAGAATCTGGTTATGATCAAATGAAAATTGCTGCTAATGAGATTGCAGAACAAATTGAATGCAGTGCGGAATTTCCTGCCGAAACTGAAGTTAGAGCCAGAAGGAAAAAGCGTCAATTTGACTACGAACAAGCTGTCGATGAACCTTTAACAGAAGAGAATAAATTTAAAATCAACTTTTTTAATTATATTTTGGACATTATTATTAATTCTCTGAATGAACGTTTCATTCTTCTGGAATCCCATAGCAAAAATTTTCAGTTTTTGTACGATATTTTAAAACTCAAGAATATTGATGACAATACACTGGAAAATTATTGTACCAGTCTCCACTCGATACTTTCGGTCGAAAATGAAGCAGATATAAATGCAATTGATCTTCAAGATGAGTTACTTGATATATCCCGAATGCTACCATATTCGATGAAACCTTTGGACGTTTTAAATTATTTGTGCCAAAATAACTTAATTACTTTGTATCCGAATACTGCTGTAGCTCTGAGAATTTTATTAACACTCCCTGTCTCTGTAGCTAGTGGAGAAAGAAGTTTTTCCAAACTAAAATTAATAAAACACTATTTAAGAAGTTCACTAAACCAAATAAAACTTAGAAATTTGTCATTAATTTCCATTGAATCTAGATTGGCTTCCACTCTAGACTATACATCTCTAATTAACGAATTTGCTAAAATTAAAGTTAGAAGAGTAAACCTGTAGTATAGATTGTTAATAATTAATAGGTGGTTGTAGTAAATTGTGTTTTAAAAATAAAAATATCTAGTAATCATACCTATATTTTGTGTAGTTTTCTTATATCATAATCGAAAGATATAGTTTTAAAGAAAAAACATTTAAGAGGTGGCATTTCGGAGACTTGCATCATACTCAGAAAATCTACCGCACGGCCCTGACTAGAGAACAACTGGAGACATCACCAGAAGGCGAACTACATAATTATATTCGGGAAGAGTAAGAAAATAATTAGCTCACCAGAACAGAATATAGCAAAGATTGAAAGAATTATAACTGAGAGTAACCCAACAACAAAAATGGAGGAAGTTAAGGAGATGTTTGAGAAACTTATAAAGGAGTTTAATAAAAACTCATTAGAGATAAAACGCGAAGTAAAAGAAATCAACGAGACTGTTTTAGAACTGAAGCGAGAAATGCATGAAATGAAGAATATGTATGCAGATAAAGAAACAAAGTGGGAGGGGGGGAGAAGCAAGAATTGGAGAAGCAAGAATTGGAGAAACAAATAGTAGCGCTATAGAAGAGAAGAGTGAAATGAGAGAAAAAAGACAAAAAAGATACAACATAATTGTAAAAGGGGTTGCGACGACGGAGAGCAACGTAAAAGAAGACTTCTAAAAGTTTTTCGAGAGAGAATTACAGGTCAACACAAAATTAATAAAAGCCTTTAAGATTAGAAGTACCATCAAGCTCGAGACTGTAGTTGTAGAGGTTGAGTCGTGGGAAAAGAAACAAAAAATAATGAATAGAAAGGGAAGGCTGGGAGAAAAGAAAATTTACATTGACAACGACTTAACAATCAAAGAAAGAAGAGTACAAGGAGAAATCAGAAAAGTGGCTAAAACAGAGAGAGAAGCCGGAAAAAAAGTTAAGGTAGGATACAAAAAGATCATAATTGATGGAAAGAAATATGAGTGGAATGGAAAAGGTCTAACAATAGAAGAGAAAACCAAGACAAAAAACAAGAAACAAGGAAAAGTAATAAGATGAGTAAGAAAAAAAGAAAAAATAAAAAACACACGATGAGACTTGGAACATGGAATGTAAGGACACTGCTGAGGCAAGGAAAACTATATGAGGTAGATTCCGAGTTAAAAAGGTATAGAATGGACATTGTAGGAATACAGGAACAGGGGGAAAAAGAACAAAAAAAGAAGAAGAACGGAAAAGCACCAAGTAAGGACGAGATTTGCGGAGAAATGATAAAATACGGAGGAAGAGTATTGTATGACAAAATAACTGAACTGATAAAGATGGTATGGAAAAATGAGACGATACCTGAAGAATGGCAAGTAGGAAGAATGGTACCAATTCACAAGAAGGGAGACAGAGAAAATTGTGAAAATTATAGAGGTATAACCTTGTTGCCGGTTATCTATAAAGTGCTTTCTACACTTATACATGAAAAATTAAAGAAGTTCACTGAAAATATAATAGGGAGTTATCAATATGGATTTAGAGAAGGAAGATCGACCATAGACGCAATACATATCATTAAGCAGGTTTTGCGTTACTGAAAAATGCAAAGAATGTGATATAGATATACATACTATATTGTTCGTGGATTTCCAGCAAGCCTTCGACTCAGTAAACAGAGAAGATTTGTTTAAAATAATGAGGGAAATGAAAATACTAGAAAAACTTGTAAGATTGGTAAAGGTTACACTATCCAACACTAAGGCAACAGAAAAAGTAAACAACTGGGAAACAGATTGCTTTGAAATAAATGCGGGTGTCAAACAGGGTGACGCATTGTCTGAGACGTTGTTTAGCATTTTAATTGAATATGCTATGAGAAAAACAGGTTATCAAGGATCGATAATAAACAAAGGACAACAGACGATAGCATATGCAGACGACGTAGTAATTGCAGCCAGGACGAAACAAGAAATGATGAAAACCTTTATCGAAATGGAAAGGCATGCAAAGAACTTGGGAACATTTAGTTTCGAAGAGGTGGCAAGTTTCAAGTACTTAGGTGTAAGGATAAGTAACACTAGTGAGAGGAACGATGAAATATCAGAAAAGATCCAAGCCTGTTACAGAGCGTATCACACAAATAAAAAGCTTCTGAAAGACAAGAATTTAAACAAGACTACCAAACTAAGAATATATAAAGCGTTGGTAAGACCAGTGGTGATGTATGCAGCGGAGGTGTTGAGTCTAACAAAAACGGAAGAGGAGCAACTCAGAATTTTTGAAGGAAAGATCATGAGAACCATACTGGGCCCAAAAAAAATTAACGAAAGGGAGAATAGACAGATAATGAAATATGAAATCCTCTAAGAAATGAAAGGGCAAAATATAGTAAAACTCATTAAAGCGCAAAGAATAAGCTGGTTGGGACATGTAATGAGAAGAGAACCAGAGGATATGGTAAGAAAAATTCTTGATTGGAGATTGTTGGAAAGTAGAGCGAGAGGAATACTTAGACTAAGATGGTTAGATAATGTCACAGAAGATCTACGCAAAATGAGGGTAGAATATTGGAAGACGAAATGCCTAGACAGAACACTATGGAGAGAGGTAGTTAATGCTGCCAAGTAGCACAAGAAGCTATAACTGATACCCTTACCTTCTCAGGAAAGTTTCTTGAACAGGTCTTCTAATGCTGAGGTAAAATTTCGGAGATATTGTATCTCTTTGTTGGACTCCTCTTTTCAAGGGGTAATTATCCAGTAAAATTTTTGTAAACAAAACTCGGAATTCCAGAGATTACTAAGAATTCCAACGATTTCCAAGAAGTCCAAATATTTCCAAGAATTCCAATGATTTCCTAGAATTCCAATGATTTCCAAAGAATTCCAATGATTTCCAAAAATTACAGATATTTCTAAAGAATTCCATTGATTTTCAAAGAATTCCAACGATTTTCAAGATTTCCAAAGAATTTCAGAGATTTCCATGGAATTTGCAAGCATTTCCAAGGGAATTCCAAACAAATGTACTGCACAAAATTTTCGAGATATTTACCCCTTGCCTGTTTTTATGAGGATTTTATTTGTCTTTGTATCTTCATTTATTTTTACGTGCATAGTATTCTCGGGGGAGCCTGAAACCCTTAGAGTGCGTTCCACTTAAAGCCCACGGCGACCGCGACGTGGTCGTGTAATTTAGCGTTCCACTTATACGTTTTCGCCCACGGCGGCCATGGTTGTTTAGTACAGTGGAACCGCTTTTGTGATCTCTGTGGGCGGGCTCTGGCGGACTAATGTCATTTTGAATTTTCAAATTCAAATTTTAATTCATTTTAAAATGTTTTAAAATTTAAATGAAATTAAAATGTCATTTTAAAATGACAATCAAAAGCAGCACCTTAGTCCCATGATGTATAATAAACTATTTTAATGCATTATTCATTAATTGCGTGGCGAACATCACATCTGAAAAATATTTTGCACAAATTATCATGATGGTTGTTAGAACAGACCAAGGCACTTTACTTTTGCATATTGCTATGAAAATGGCATTTTGCTTAAAATGCATGTGTCGCATTTTGCAACACAACGACAAAAAATAATCTAACGTTAATAATAATTTTATTTTATGTTAATTAGATAATTTACCTGTTCTTGCACGTTCTGCTTCACTTTTTGAAACTACCACTTCAAACAGCTCGTCCTTATCGGCATTATAAAATGCAATATTTTCGGTCTCCATTTTGAATTTTTAAATTTGCGCGTGTAAACTCAAAATGATCACGGCAACCCACCTTTTATAATGGGCTTCGTGGTCGTGGTAGGCTAACAAACGGTGACGTCACTGATGACGTTTTGAGCTCTACCGGGGCAACCGCGGCTTTAGGTGGAACTTTGAAAAGTCGCCCGTGGTCGACCATGGTCGTCGTGGGCTTTAAGTGGAACGCACCCTTAGAGAACGCGTCCCCAGATGGCGGATAGGGGAACGCCTCCCAGATATGGGTGGTGGAAGGGAAATGAAATACCTCCTGTGGACCAACAGTCAGTAGCGTCTGCTTCAGAGTGAGCGGCTACAAACAGCGTCTGTACTCAAAACGGGCGGTTGAGTCAAAGAAAACTCGCCAATACGTTCCAGAGAACCTCCCTTTTTTAAACATGATTTTATTAAGTCAAATTTTAAAACAAAACTACTCCAGGTGAGTAGAGTTTACTCAGAGTGCCACAATGATACATCAGTTAGCCCCACGGTTTTTGGGTGGGGGGTGGGGGGCAAACATTCGAGAACGTCAAAATCATACTCCTAACCTAAGAAAACATTTATTACATTAATTGCAACCTATTACATCAGAACGATGAAATTGGAAGAACATCTGGAAGGACTCCAAGAAGAAGTAGAATATATTATAAAATGGAACATCGTAGGGCTTTGAGAGACACGCGTTCTTGGAGCAAAAAGTACACTATTAAAGACTACTACGAATGATAAGAGCATTAGATTTAATCAAGAGTTGTTACTTAAAATTCGTTAAAATTTTCAATTATCACGCTGAACATGTAATAAATTCAATAATA
Source organism: Cantharis flavilabris (assembly GCA_949152465.1). Lineage (NCBI taxonomy): Eukaryota > Metazoa > Arthropoda > Insecta > Coleoptera > Cantharidae > Cantharis > Cantharis flavilabris. The sequence goes on from OX424437.1 coordinate 33,324,612, forward strand.
ATTACATTGGAAACTTACCTGGCCAGTTTGTTAAATAAAAATTAAGCTGAAATTTGCATAAATATATTTTTTCAAGATCGAAAATGATCTTTCCAGTGTTTGTATTGTATTTCTGTAGAATGGATAAACGTATCATCTTAATGGGTCAGAAGAAATTCCTGAAGTAACCAAAGAAGAATTAAAAGAAACCTTAAAGCAAATGAAAACTAGAAAATGCCTGGAGAAGATCAAATCACTACGGAAATGTTGAAAAATGGGGGATCAAGTTTAGAAGAAGCAATTATCGTTCTGCTGAATAGATGCCTACAAGAAGGTAAAATTCCAATAGAATACCCCGGTTTCAAAAACTAATCATTTATGTTCATGATCATGTGATTAACGTTATTAAGTAGTAGGACCCCTTTCACTTAAATGATACCATAAATTTGAGTACACTGAATTTTCATTATTTTTTGTGATATTTTCTCATGTTTCTCTTCACTTGAAACCAGGAAGAGAACTGTAGCGATGAAATACCTAAGGAATTTGCCAAAAAAATCCAACGAAATAGAACATTCGAAATCCGAGTAAGTGTAAAAATTCAATAAAATTTTTGGAAATCTTAGAAAATCTGAGAAAATCTTAGAAAATTTAAGGAAGTCTGGGGAAGTGGCTTTTAATACTAAATAATTGTAAAGAATAAGAATATTCGCGATTTACTTTACCGTTGGTGGTGCTCTTTACGCTACCAAATATCAGATCATGGCGGCTCTATTACGTACAATTGATGTTGGTTTGAATTTAATTCTGAATTATTGTCGTAAATCCGCGGTTGTAAACAAAACTTTCTATACCAACTATACGTAATATTTTTTTCGCGCAGTGGCGTTCGTTTAATGTAAATCGTGAATAATCAAAGAAAACCAAAATTTTTATTATTTGGAGGTGTTTGGGAGGGAAGCTAGAAGCTGAAATATGTAGAAAATAAGTGAAAAAAATTAGCAAAAATACGGAAGATTCCATCATTTTCAATGATTTTTTTACAATTTCAAATTGACAAATCTCCCAAATCAACATTTTGAAGGCTAAAATAATCGTTAAAAAAAATAATAAAATAGATGGGGGGGGGGGTGATGTTGGAAAACGGAGGTCATATTCGGATACAGGACGTTAATTTACATAAGAATCAGCAGGAATGGTATCAGGCTTGAAAAAAAATTTTATTTGCAGATCAGTGTTATCATTAGGGGGACGTTCATTAATTACGTGATGCGTTGAGGAGAGGAGGGGGTCGTGCCGAATCTCACATGGGGGATAGGGGGGGTCTTGGCAAATATCACGTATTTATTTTTTCGCGTGAAACTGGAAAATGGCGAAAGAACTGGGTAAAATTAAGTACCTAAAATAAACAATTTCACGTGAGATTATAGTAGGGGAGAGAGGGAGTCAAACTAAATCTTACGACATCTCACCAGGAGAAGAGCGAGGTTGAACAATCTCCAAAATCACCTCACAGAATTACAGATGACGTTTTTAGAATTACTACAATAGCAGTAGTAGGATGCCAACTTTATATATGTAGTTATAGCCTATAATTAAGTCAAAATTAGACTTCAGATCACATCAGTGTAGTCGATATAATCAGTCCATATAATCAAACCACAGTTTTTGATCAATATCGATTTATAAATAAATTGGCTGTGTACAACTAGATTAACAATAATTATTAATATACAAAAAAATTATTAAAATATAAAATACAGGTACTACCTACGTTTTACATTTAAAAACCGGAATGATAATAACAAAGATAGTGGAAAATGCGAATTTTGATGTGGTGACTTTAAATTCTGTGTGTGTTAAATAATGCCAAGTAAGCAAAACAAACTTATTCAATTTCTTCTTTGCAAACCAAGCCAGAAGCCTTCATCCGGCCCCCAATAAGTAAGATTTTTTTTGCTCATTATTAATGGAATTGGTGTTTTCTTGGTTACAACAATATCAAATTTTGACAGCAAATGAAAGAACAAAATTTTCATTTCCATTAAAGCAAATCTGGAAGCTGAAATCGCCATCAAAATTCAAATTTCTCTCCAACTTTGGCTGACTACTTACCACGGTACATAATATAGTAAGGTAATCCAGCGCTGCACTCTTTACGTGCATTAGAAATGAAACCTTAATCTACAACGAGAGAGAGTGCACATTTTAGATCATCTTACCACGACAAACGTCGCAATTCGTCAGCGCTCTGTCTATACAACGCTTGCTTATAGGTACCTTGTGCTCGATCCTTGTGGACGAAATTGTTCCACTTTAACGTTGCTCATCGGATTACCTTACTATATTATGTACCGTGCTACTTACCTATACAACTTCTAGGTCCCACGCTAAATGGTATATAAGAGAACGGAACAATCTTGTGTTTGTTTTCATCACTGAACCGTTCGGGGTCAAACTCATCGGGATTGGGAAAATACTCTGGATTGCGATGTATTGCATTTATTGGAATCATTATCGTAACGCCTTTTTCGACAACAAAAGATTTTTCGCTCTCGGTTCTTCCTTTGATCACGTAATCTTGACTACAAACTCGATCGACCGGTGGTGGTGTCCATTTTCGCAATATTTCTGCAACAGTTTCATTTGCATAAACTACAAAATTTACTATAAAATTCATTTACCCGAGACGACCATGTCCAAATACTTCATCCCCATAAGTTGCTCGTATGTCGCTTTTCCATTATGGTTTTCTGCAACTTCATCGATTTCCGCTTGGAGTTTTACTTGCACATCAGTATTAAGTGCCAATTCGTAACTCATGAAACTTGCTAACGTGGACACCGTATCGAAGCCCATAGTAAAGAAGCCAATACTTTGAGCAACTATGTCATCACGAGTAATTTTTGTTTTTTGACCTACGTCATCCGGTGAGCTACTGTCCACAAGTGCAGCTTCTTTCCTAGATTCCAAAAGTAAATGAACTATATCGGGCCGAATTGTTCCATGTTTCTCCCGACTTTCTATAGTTTCATTAATAATTCTATGAAAAAACGTCACGATTCGTGTCGGAAATATAGGAACTTTTAATATCTGAAATTAACGTAAAACTTATAAACCCATTAATTGGAGGGGGGGGGGCGATTTACACTACTTACTTTTTTCATCGGAGGAAAAACCACATAAAGTAGTAAAATTATAGCTCGAAAACCTCCAAAAGTAGTCACTTCTTTACCTTTTCGAAAAAATTCGTTATCTTTTTGGTTTAAAGAGTCTGTAGTTATTCCAAAAGCGCTGGTAGCGATTGCATCGTTGGAAAATCTACTGTAAATGTCTTTCATTTCGACTTCGATTATTTCGGAATCGGAAGATTCGAAATACGTGGTAAATTGAATTGCGCAGTCGGAAATTAGTTGAAATAAAAATTTCATTTTGCTCCCGGTAAATGATGGGCTTAAAGTGGCTCGCATGTTACGCCACTGTTCGCCTTCTAAGTTTGTTAACATTTTAGACACGATCGGATCCGTTTCTTCTGAAATCGGAGTATTTCGATTAACGAAATAATTGAAATCCTTAATCAACACTTGTTTGACTAGGTCAAGATCGCGTATAAAAAGCACGGGTCTTTTAAATTGAAATATTCCGCTGAACCTAATAAGAAAAAATTGTAACCGAGATTGGCGTAAGCGGTTTTATCGAAATTTTACCTTTCATTTGGAAATTCATTATAAAAATCGATCATCAGGTGAAAAATCGACGTTTTTCGCATTAAAAGGGGATACATGCTTCCTACAATTGGCCATGGTGTTTTATATGGGACGTTTCTGTCCTTCCAGTAATTGTTTGGTTTTATCACAGAGACGTAAAGGAAGTAACACAAAATAATTGTCAATATTAACCAAATCATCTTGATTGGCCTAAAAATTATTTTTAAAATAACTACTTACTTATTAGGAGATAATTAATAATAATTAAGTCTAGGAGAAACTAAGAACAAAAGGCATCTTCGACCTTAGTAGAAAATTCGTGCATATACAGGGTGTCCCCGGATCCACTTTACATAACTTAGGTGGCGATAGAGGACACTTTTCTAAGAAAAAATTTTTTTTTCCAAATTCAAACCTTCGAAAGTTTTATGATTGAAATTATTATTATTTTATTTTTTTAAGTTTTTATTTTTATTATTTTTTATTAAAATATTGATTTTTCAGTAAAAATTGTTATTTAATTGAATTAAAAAAAAAATTTGAATCTATTATTATCTAATCGATATTTAGTCTACATTAAACAGTTGTATTTAAAATACAATGTACTACTTACGACGTAGTTTTAAACAAATGTTTTTTGTTTACCACCTGCTCACGGGGTAGACATTAAGTAATAAAATGCAACGCTAATTTTTATTTTTTCATGCGGATAATTATATTTATTCTAGTTATTACTTACGAAACACTAACAAACTAATAAACAAACATTATGTAATACTGACGCCTTCACGTTTTGTTGCACTCCAAAAATGAGCAACACTTAAAATATTGATGATCATGATTCATTTTTATAATCAGTGGCGGACAGAATTTGACCTTGAACTTTTTAATGAATTTAAAAAAATCTTTATAAAGATTTTAATCCGGGCCTTTAAAAAACCAGCATTTCAAAACCTAATCCGCTACTTGTTGTAGTATTAGCATGATTTATATTTTATATTTTGAGCAATTTTTAACGAAAAGTTAATAGATTTTGAGTTAATAATTTTTGAAAATCGAAAATACTCGATTTTTATCAACTTTAATTACTAATAATTACAAAGATAAAAATATTATTGTATATCAGCACACAGGGAATTATATTTTTCAATTAATTAATATTAATTAATCTTCAGTTTTCATTTGTCATCAAAATTGTAAAATTATAGTTTTGAAACTATTAAAATTTTCGAAAAAGTAAAAATGTAAATTTTCAATTTGTGAGAACTATTAAAAGATAGATACTAGAGGCTACCGTAAAAGCAGAATTCATGGACATACTTGCAAATGATTAAACCGTAGGTGAGTATGCATCAAAAAATTAAAAGGCACTAGGGGGTATTCCATACCCCCCAGACCCCCCGGTTTCAAAAACCTACCAATTTTGTTCATGAGCTGAGATCAGCATTATTAAGTAGTAGGAACCTTTCACTTGAATGACAACATGCATTTTGCTTATCTTTTGTGAAATTTACTTAGGTTTCCCTTCACTTGAAACCGAGAAGATAATTATTGCTGCGAACGAATTTCGCAAAATCTAACGAAATACAAAATTCTAGGAAATCCAAGAAAATCTTAGGAATGTTAAGGACATTTTTATTAATAAGAAATCTTAGGAATACAACTTTGTTTTTCCAACTTTTCCGAAAGAAAGTCTTGAGATCATCCAGGAGGAAATCCAAAGCAATCCAGTGGGATGGATTATACTTTTACACTATATTTTATGATTAGCCTCCTCAAATGAAAAAGCCACGATCCATCACTTCCTGACACTGAATTAAGGGCATACAAATGAATATCAAAATCTCTCAAAGATCTGGTAGTTACCCCTTTGCTGGTGAATACGCTAAGAGAGAGAAAGAGGAAGAAGATTTTCAATTTTCTAAAAGAGTAAAAGTCACCAATCAAAGCAGCCATTGCAAAGCTTTTCTATGGCAAAGGCTACGTTAGTATTTTAAACTTTAAACCAATGTTGTTACTAAATATTTATTTTTATCAATATCTTGATTCCTTTTTCAAAAATGGACCCCCAAAAGCGACTGCCATTAGCCTAATATGTAAGCTTAATAACTGCTGACACTAAAGTACCCGGTTCGAATCCGGAAAGAAGGTCTCCCTGGGTTGATGATTTGCCCTCATCAACAAAAAATCCAAGGTTCGGGCACATCTGAGATGAGCCCAGGAAAAGCTGCCTCACATGCAAAGCATAAAATGCTCACAGACTTGTGACTTCGGCTCTGTCTTCGATAAAAGACAGCCCGAGGTCAAGGCAAGCAGGATTTATTCTAACCTAAAAGTGGAAGAAGAAAAGAAGAAATGGACCCCTACCTAAGTCTCAGTCTAAGTCTCATTTTATGTAAGTTAACCAATTTTTCAACAAAGCAAAGCAAGTCCGTGACTAACCTCGCACACAGAAAAAGGAACAGCATAATGTAATCGTTAAATTAAAGAGAAAGGAACAAAATATACTTAATTTAAATGTATATAAATTGTTAACTTGTGAAATGTAATAAAATTTAAACTTTAATATACCAAGCTTATTTATTTAATTTGTTTAATTTATTTAATTTATTTAATTTATTTCATTTATTTAATTTATTTCATTTATTTCATTTATTTCATTTATTTCATTTATTTAATTTATTTAATTTATTTCATTTATTTCATTTATTTCATTTATTTCATTTATTTATTATATTATTAATGCATAATAAAGTTTTAAACGGTTTACATTACCGAAAAAGCAAACAATTTATTATACTCGTAAATGTTTCTTAGTTCATTGGATTGGAGTTTTATTCGTTCATTCAAAGATGAAAAACTGTAATCTTTTATTTAAAACATAATTCTACAAATCAAAATTATGCGGTATTCTCAGGGATGCAGCTCTAAATTCCCATAAGGCTAGCTAGGCACGCGTCTAGGATAGGGTTGCCATCCGTCCGGGTACACCGGGACACGTCCCCTTTGGGACCTCCTGTCCCGGTCGTCCCGGTTGATCTACAAAATGTCCCGGTATCGAAGTATTTTTCAGTTTAAAAATTTTTTTTTTTGCATTCTTAAATTTTTTTTTTCTTGCATTTAAAATTTGTAATTAACTTGAAGTGTAAGTGCGATAGGGGCTAAAATTGCTAATTATTTTAAAGTTAAGTTGTAAATGGGGTAAATTTGGGATTGTGGGAGCTTTTTTTTTTCTTAGCTTTTCATTTTTTGTAACAGATATCCCGGTCAGCACTCACACAATAATGGCAACCTTAGTCTAGGAGGGCAATTTTGAAAAATTATATTATCAATAAAATAAAAAGATTTAAAAATAACCCCCGATGTTACAAAAAACAATGCAATGGCCTTTTAAAAAATAACAAATAAGTTAAAAAACAGGCGTGCTAAGCGCACCACAAAAATGTGACTAAATGCGCCAAGGTACTTTAATCCGCCCTTGCCTAAAATACAAAATGACAGGCCTATAAAAATTATTTTATTAAGCTATAAAAGTAAAAACTTTTTTTAAGATGAGTTGATATTTTTATTAACCAAAGCGGCGCCCTGCTTTAAAAAAATGTAGCGAGGTTGCGTCCTAGCCCCACTGCACTCCTCGGTATTCTAGATTCTAGAATTTTCATTTTCATTTTGAATCTTAAGTTAATTTTTATAAATATCTAAAAATGCGAAAACCTTGTGTGTCATTTTTGTGGGTTAAATTATTATTTTTGCAATCCAAAATCTCACCTGATTAGTCCAACTTTTACCAACCTAAACACTAATCGGGTTGCCAACCAATCAAGTTAAATTCCGATCAAATCGCAAATAGACTTCGGGGAATTACTTACCGCACTTGATGGATCTAGGACCTCTTAAAGATTCTATGGATTGGATAATAAATTAAATAATGTAGCAGTTTAATCTTAATTAATAAAATAATTTTTCAAAAAAATAAAAATTTTGTGAATTTAATTTTATGTTTTGTAGCTGCCTTGTTTATTATTTTCTGATTTTCTGTGATATGGATTAGTTTTTCAAAAAATTTACTAGACAAAAGTTGTAATCCGTTAAATTTTCTATTAGTGCAGGCGCCAAAGGAAATTGAGTATGTAAAATGTGAGCACCGGCAACAATTATTGTTCAATTCTTTTACCTGAGACACCAAACAAGAAAAACACCCATGTTGCCGGCAGCTATGTTTTTTTAAACTTGAAACATTTTTGAAACTTGAAAAAGTACGCATATCCTCGCGCAGATATGCATCGGTTATGCAGGTTAGTGTTAGTTTATGTTTTTCTTAAGCGAAATTGTCCATAAAAAAGAGATATTCTGCGCGCGAAGATATGCATCGGTTATGTAGGTTAGTGTTAGTTTATGATTTTTTTTCCAAACTTTGTTGTCGCCGAAAAATGAAAATTCTATCTGACACTGGTCCACTGTCGCAAAGTAAAAATATTTCTTTAATATCGTTTGCAGTGTATAGCTTCTGTATTTTTCAGGAATAATTAAATTTTCCAATGTTATCGGTGCAGGTGGCGCTTTTCTAACTTCGGTTCTCTTTCTTATTATTTGTTTCAACGCATGATGTGTAGGAAGAACTGCTCGAATACCTTGCTAAAACGTTGCTTACCCATTCATTAATAATTTGCGAAGGCCTTTTGAGAGTGCAGCTCATTTTTTATATTTGTTTTTATAACTTCTGCTTCTATTTCAGCCGCTGAACTATCATGGCAATGATTGTCTACTTATTTTATAATAATTCAACCATCCATGCTCGCTTTGTCGCATCTCCAAAAAAGCTTTTGAACCACATGCTCTTTTTTTATCATATACATACGAATATGCGGAGTTTGAAGTTTAATCAGTATACTCTATAGTAACAATAAAACAAATACCATCGTCAAAACGGTAGGCGGCAAAACGTTCGCCGTCGAAACGTTTGGAGTCGAAAGGGTCGCGTCGAGACGTGCGCGTCGAAACGAACTAGACCCGAAACTTATAGGCGAACTTCCGTTATTTGTTTTCGTCGAATAGGGCATAAGATTTTAACCGGTTCATGGTATAATACAATAGAAAGAAAAGTAAGAGAGAAACGTCTACGTAAGGTTTTGACAGCTGGTGTTATTGTGCTTGAAGACATACAGTCGATGGTCTTAGAAAACCATGCATGGGTCTAGTTCGTTTCGACGCGCACGTTTCGCACGTATTGTGCGCTCAACTACTCTTGGTCCAGTTATTTTGATTATCAATTCTCTCATAGAAAGGTTTAAATTTCCCTTATTTTTGCTTAAAAATTAAAATTTCCCGGTTTTTCCTGGCGAAATGTGTAAAATTGTAAATCCCCTATCTTCTCCAAGTATTCTAAAAGAGTGGAAATCCTGCGATATGTACTGGAGACCCCCCGGTTTTCAATTTTGACTTTATATTATTTTTTTAATTAACTTTCAATGTAACACAAAAAGTTGCTGCTAAACTCCGCGAGCAGTAGAGTAATTAAATAAAATATGCTTTCCAAGTTTTAATTTTTTCTAGCCGAAGGTTAAACTTCCCTCATTTTTGCTTAAAAATTCAAATTTCCTGGATTGGATTCGACCAACTAGAGCTTTTTTTTCCACCAAAAAATGACACGTTGTAGCAGGAGCAGATTTTATGTAATAGGATTAGTTACAACTGACGCGCCCGAATGGATTAACGAGATTCTGACAAATCTTTAATCTGCCTCCCAAAAGGATTTTCTAAATACGCCACTGCTACCTGTGGTCTCCCTAGTAGGGGAGTCATTTATATGCGTCTTAACTGCTTCAATAGAGGTCGACCTGAACGGTTATAGAGGAAAGTCCAGCCAAATTAAGGCTGATTTTTCCCTTCTTTTTTTTTCTTTTCTTTCCTCGCCAGATTTTATTAAACTTACTGAAATTATTGACTTCCATATTATTATTAAACAATTCAAATATCGCAATCGATTAAAAAATATTGGTGTTTTAGCTAGATAAAGCAGATATTGAAGTTAAAAAATAACCAAAACAAAAGTTGAAATTAAGTCAGCTGTTCCTACATTGTAAATAACAGTTTTGCCAACTTTGTTAAGAACAATAGTTCTAAGTAGAGCCTAACTATCTCACTGATACAAGTTATTGACTTTCAGTGCTAATTTCTCCGAAATGGGTGGAGATAGAAAATAATAATAAAAGTTATTTTATTGAAAATTTTAAGATCTTCAACTTTGAAAATAGGTGTAACACACAAAAAGGTGACCCATTCCGTGATATTTGAAAAAAATCAAAAATATGCACATAAAGTTCAAGATGGCAGCGCGGGCTCACCAGGGAGGGAACTTTTAGTATGTTGAATTGTGAAGGCTTACTACAAGTTTTAAGTCAATTTCCAGAACTACTCGTATATCATTTTTGTTTTTTAATTAGACTAATTTCCGGCAACATCCAGAATCATAAACTGCAAACTTTTCTGACCTTGAAACAATTTACATTTTTTTACTTGCTTTAATTCATAACTCGAAATCCGTTGATTTTAGACAATAAAATATTTAAATCTAATTTGTAGATTAATTCACACTCTTGAAAAAACCCTAAACCATTTTTACTGAAAAATCAATATTTTCGAAGCTATGGCCATGTGAAGGTTGAAATTAAAAAAAATATTTTAAATAGGCCCAGGCGCGGATCTAGGAGCTATCTATGGGAGGGGCTTAATTCAAGTCTAATGGGGGGCCTGGGGGGGCACCCCCAGCCTATACTGCCGCAGGCCAACTTTTTTTCAAATTTTCAAATTCAAGTGTTCTAATAAAAAGCTAAAAAATAGAAAATCGCTATACACAAATATTTTCTCCGAAAGATATACACCCATGCACAAAATTGAACGTACACTCCTATGCTAGTAAAGTATATTGTGCCTTTTGAAGACATGTTTTCTCATATAAAAATCGCTTCTGCAGCAAGATTTATTAAACATTTTTTGTTGAAAATTTCATTCACTTAATTTTTGTTTATTTTTCTATTTTATCGCAACCTTTCCGAGATAGAGTGAATTAAACAAACCCCTGTAAAAATTTTAATAAAATTAACATTGCTCTTATGGGTATTATATTAAAATTTTTACAGAGATTCTTTTAAGTCACTGTATCTCGAAAACGATGATTCAAAATAGAAAAATGTATATAAACAAAACTGAAGAGAATTAAATATTTAACAAAAAATGTTTAATAAGTTTTGTTGTGAAAGCAATTTTTATATGAGAAAACATGTCTTCAAAAGAAACAATTTACATTGCTAGCATAGAAGTGTACGTTCAATTTTGTGTATGGGTAAAAAATTAACTGCACGGGTAGTGGTTCAATGCCCACTTTGTACTGTAGCTCTAGGCTTATTGTACCCCGTTTTCCATTAAGATGTTAAGGAAAGTTATTAGTATTTCTATCCACAGTTTGATGTTCACCAGAGGGCTGAGCTACGAAATTCTGCCGAGTCCGGGATTTGAACCTAGCATTTCCGCTCATAACTCAACTAGTGATCACATCAAGCCACCACTGTGGTCTTTTGTGTATGGGTAGGTTTCATCATGCAAAAAAAACAGTTTTCTCTAGAAAAGAAAAACTTTTGTTCATCTTCCAGCTTTTTTCTAAACTTTATTTAAAAACTGAAAATGGTCATGGTCATGGGGGGGAGGGCTGAAGCTCCATTGTGACGACCGACCGTCAATATGCCCGTTTTCACCAACAATTACTTACCTTAAGGGTTCCTTAACTTTGAGATAAGAAACCCTTAAGTCAAATTTGGTTTTCACCAAGTGCTAAGAGTTCCTTAAGAGCGTTAAGAGATCCGTAACTTTACGCATCCGATTTTCCGACCCCTAAAGAGTTAGGTATTCCTTAGTGGTTCTATTATAGGTTATAAAGTAGTGTTTGCTTTTTATTATTGTATAATTTAAATTATATTATACGTTGTATGTATAGCACAACCTTTTTTTTTTTATTTAAAAAATTTAAAAAAAAATTGCAAAAAAATTTTTTTAAATTTTTATTTAGAAAAATTTATTTTTTTTGGAAAACTTTGTAGGCAAAATCTTGCTTAGCCTTTTATAGTACTAATAGAACGAAAGGATTTTTTTACCTGAAGTACTTCTTTTCATAGTACTAGTGGAATTAAACAAGTTGGTTATATCCGTCCAAGCATTTATTTTACATTTTGGTTCGTGTACTTATCAGTTTTGCTACTTGGCAAGACCTGATTTTTTCTTACGCACGATATAAGTCTAGATTTTTCTTCTGGAGTAAAATTTGGGCAACTTTTACGGTTTTCCGCTATTTTATGTTTATTATACTAAAGAAAATTATTTTATCGGATAGATTAAAGGCTTATCAGATTATTCTAAGATCAAGATATTTAAACACAATTAAACATAACCTATAAATTCAAATATTTGAACTAATACCAGTATTAGTTCATTTGTCCTTACTTAGCAAGGGAACCACTACTTAAGGAACACTTATGTTGGTGAAATGCAAATTTTCTTAAGTGCTATTTTTATGGAATACCTAAGCTAAGAATTCTTTACTAGGAAACTCTTAAACAAATGTTGGTGAAAACGGGCATAAGCCTGTTATACCAAATAAGATGATAGTGAGACACAGTAACCTGCGCAAGCGTCCAAAGAAAGGTTTTAAAAGCTCTCCCTCAACACATTTGCCTCATTTCATCGGGGAAATGTTCAAAATTGTAAAAAAAATTGCTGCTTATATCAGAGAATATAGTCAGGTATTATGATGACCTGAATATGTCAAGATGATGTGCCAAATGTTGCTGGAAGTTTTTGAGATTATTTGGTTAAATTGTTTTTACGAGATTTTAGTTTAAATTGAAACTACTCAAAAATAAAAACCTTGCATTTACACCACTTCACTTTATTTCTGCACACAGGGATGAATTACCACATTATGTAAGTTACCATGGAAGTTTTTGAGATTATTGATATTGATATTGGATATTGGTTATTGGATATTGATAAAAATTTTTACCAAGGTCCAATAAAATAAAGGTTTGTTTTCGTCTTTCCTTTACAAGTTTGTCTTTACGTAAAGGATCTTTTCATAAAGAAAAAGTTAAACCAAAAGCCCCAAGTATGAAGAATAAAGTAGCCACATATACAAAAAGAGTAAAAAAAAAGAAAAAGATGTTCTGTGTTTTTATACAATAAATTAAACTTAAATGGGGAAAAAAGTACGAGTAGGTGGGTTTTCTTAATTTTTCTCAAGCTATTATTTTTCCCGTTGTTGGGTAATTAAATTTCTTTTCTGGTTTTTATGTTGCTAGAAGAAAATTGATACTTTACTTCCTGAAATGGGAAAGTTAAATTAAATTTAAATTTGTTTATCAACAAAAACGTTGGTACAAAACACAGATTTCTAAATGAGTAGATAAATTTAAGTATAAGTGGTCAGTAAAAATTATTCTAAGGAAAAAAGTGATAAGTGTAAATATCAGTGTCAATTAAATTAAAGTAGAAAATGAACCCAAAATATAAAATTTCAAGTAGATTTGTGAGTAATGTATTTCTGAACAGAACTAAACAAAACGTTAAAACAAAAGAATTTTAACAGTCAAGATAAGAATACAGTATGTAGAGCAGTGGCGTATTTAGAAAATGCCTTTGGGCCGGGCAGATTAAAGATTTTTCCGAATCTCGTTAATCCATTCATGCGCGTTGGTTGTAACTAATCCTAATACATAAAATCCCAGCACCCTTCTGCTGCTCCTGCTACAGGGTGTCATTTTTTGGTGAAAAAAAAACACTAATTGTCTTCAATTTTCTTAAAAATTCAAATTCCCCGATTTTATTTGGCGAAATTTGAAAAATTATAAATTCGCTATCTTCTCCAAGTATTCTAAAAGAGTGGAAATCCTGCGATATGTACTGGAGAGGGCTTCACACCCCTCAGACCTCCCGGTTTACAATTTTACCAACCGAAAAATATATTAAACTAACTATTATTAGGACTAATTGGAAAATTTGAATGTTTAAGTAAAATTAAGGTAAACCTGACTAACATTGACCAACATTTTACCTGCATCTCGTAGTTCATATGAAGTTGTAAAAATGACTTCCCGGTTTAAATTTTTGTATCTCTATCTCGTTTTCTCCTGTTTCATAAGTATAATCTATATATATAAACTATATCTATATATATAAACTTAAAAATGGTAAACTAAGTAAGTTTATGTTTTCAACTATTACAAACCAAATAATGATTAATATTTAACAAGTACATTATAATTTTATATCGTTATATTGCAAATTGGATTCGGAAAATTCAAAACGCAATTAAGTTTACTGATAAAGGTATCAGTTTTACTTCGAAAAATTAGAATGCGCCTCGGTAAATATGTAGTTTTGGAAGTAAATTATTAATTAATTTTTAAATAATGTACTTATTTCGGTCACTTTAACACGCTGAAGATATACACACAATTTAAATTCTTTATAATAACTTAAATATGTTTCTATATTGCTTAATTTTACAATTTATTTTTAGAAAAACAACAGTTTTACTATTTATCGATATTTTTTATGAGATGACAAAAGAATTTTTATCAATATTAATGGCGGATTTTAAATTTTTGACTAAATAGTAAAATTTAAATCGCTTTACGACCAAAAAGGTAATTGGTAAATTATTGGTAAAATCGACGTAAATTATACCTATAGTAAGATCCTAAAGTACAAATTTACCTACAAGTTAATAAATAAACAATAAGAGACTAACAGTACATTTTACCTATTTTATATCTATATTGAGATAATATTTTCCAACTTCCAAAAATCTCTAATTATATTTGCAAGAAAATTACAAATTTAAATTTTGGAATAAATACTATTTGTAAAATAGCACTGTAAAATGTGTGAACCCACCTGGCCACACGCTGCACTTCACGATACGAAATTTTTACTTTTCCTTGAATTTCAAGTTTTAAAATTTTTGTATTTCTAATTAGCAACAATTATAATATTATTATTTCCAATTTTTAGAATTTTATATTTTTAATTTATCCAATTTCCAATCATTGACAAATCCAATTCCAATCCAAACTTCATCAAAAAAATTCCAAATAATTGTCCAAAGTGAAACTAATAACTTTTATTTTTCAATCAAATAAATATTTCAATCAAAATCACAATTAAATCAAATTTACCGGAGACCAACTCTGGTCCGTCCGCTGCGTGCGGCTTCAAATCGGCAAAAAAAAATAATAAAATTTAACATTTTTCTGTAGGGCACCCCCCTTACAGATTATATCACGACAATATATACAGGGCTGGGCAAAATACATTTTTTTTTGTATTTGAAATACAAATACAAAATACTCGAAAGTCAAGTATTTGAAATACAAATACAAAATACATTTGAAAAATTGTATTAAAATACATTTGTATTTGAAATACATTTGTATTTGAAATACATTTGTATTTGAAATACATTTGTATTTGAAATACATTTTTTGTCGTTGAAATACATTTTTGGTATTCTAAATACATTTTTTGAATTTGAAATTCATTTGGATTTAAAATAATTTATTAAAATACATTATGCACATTATTCAACATAATGGTTGTTCTCTTTAAAAAAAAATCTATCGAATTGTAAATTGGAAAGCGAACTTTTTGTTGGAGAACAAAAACGTGCAGATTCGGCGGTAAATTTAAAACATTTTATTTTAGAATTTAAAAAATTTAATTAAATTAATGGCCGCAAAATGTAATTGAGTCAAGTATTTCAAAAATACAAAATACATTTTTATTGTATTTCAAATACAATTACAAAAATACATTTAGAAAAGTATCGAAAATACATGTAACGAAATACATTTGTATTTCAAATACGTATTTGAAATACATGTAATTGAAATACTGCCCAGCCCTGAATATATACGCATAGATTCACTATCAGGCACCAAAAAGTAAATATGCGTTGTGCCCCAAAAAAAAAATTGCGTTGAGGCATCCTATATATACGCTGTATGACCTTCATTTCAATAATTTAAACACTTTCGTTGAAGTTAACACATTTGCTTCTGCAGACAAGAAATAAGTTTTAGTTGAAGTTTTACACCAATTTAATTGGTACCTGTGCATAATAATATATTAATTATTATACATAAAAAACTAGTATAAGTATAAGTAACAGTTTACATTATTATGGTCACCAAAATTCTTAAATAAACAAATTTTTATTAAAAAAAAGTTTTGTTTTGGATTTTAAGTAAAATTCAAAACAAAATTAAACATACTTTTCTGGTATTTTTATGGTTTATTAACAATAAGTTTATTATAATCAATGCCATGACAAAGTAGAGAGCATTGCTCACTTTGTATAAAATTTAAATTTTTGTGTAAAATAATCTTCTGTTATCTTTGTTGTTGGTCAACCTTGACAATTGTGACTAGCCTAACTATTACTACTAGTTGACATCTGGTAAACATAGTGCAGCCCTTAGAAAATACCCGCCAAATACCATACAATATGACCCTCGGGCGACTAGTTTCTTTTTAGTTTTTACACTTTCTTCTAGAGGACGATAACTTAAATTAAAATTTTCATTATTAAGAAAAGTTTTAACGCATATGCATATACAAAAGACATCGCCCTAAAATTCATATTTATTGTACTCATATTTTAATAAAACTATGAAATTAAAACATTTCTAGATCACAATAACGTTTACTCTGATGCATTAAGAAATCAACAATTTTTATTTTAGGGCATTGTAATTATCCCAAATAATTTTTCAATGAGTTTTTATTGTTTTGTTAATCATTAGAATAAAATATACATAAAATGGCATAATCGTAATTAATATTTTAATAGTATATTAAACAACAAGTTTAGTAAAGCAAAGTTTTACTAAACGAATTTAGCCTTTGAGTACGAGCGAGCGCAGCGAGCGAGTAACTTAAAAGCTAATGAGTTTAGTAAAAATGCTTTACTTACAAGGTTTGTTTATACTATTTTTTCGGATTTTGTGCAATTCTAACCCAAGAAATCTAGGTTCAAGAGTAGATTTTTTTGCGCGCGATCGATCTGAATTTTTGCATATGCTTTCCTACTGATAATTTACGGGGGGTGAGTGCGAGGCGAGGGGGGGGGGATTTTTTGATCAGTTTTTCAATATCTAGTGCCGTTTTTGAGTTATTGCTAATTCAAAATATTTCATAGTAGGTACTTGTGTAGGATTTCGGTAATCTAGTAACTTGACACGAATTTGTTTATTTACATAACAACAGTTAACAATTTTTATTTTCTATTCGAATTTTGCTTAAGTTACACACTATTAATTTATTATAAAAATGAGTGTTGCTACTGAAAACAATTTAGAAAATTGTTCTGAAGACATTTTAAATGCCGCTCGAGAAGCGTCTTCAAGCTTACTTCCTTTTAAATCCAAGGAAAAATACCAGAAGGTATATGAAATATTTTGTAATTGGAGGATGATAAAAAACGCACTAAGAACTGACGAAAGTGTAATGCTAGCGTATTTTTTTGAGAAGGTAAGCTATTTTATGTTTTTACATAATATTTTTGTGTTTTTCTTACAATATCTTTCATTATTTTAGGCAAAAGCGCTTAAGGCATCTAGTTTATGGTCTACATATTCCATGTTGAAAAGCACTATACAAATAAACGAAAATGTGGATATATCACAATACAAAAAGTTACTTGCTTTTTTAAAACGCCAAAATGACACATATGAAGCAAAGAAATCAAAAGTTTTGAGTATGGAAAACGTTACTACGTTTTTTAAAGAGGCTCCAGACGATAAGTTCTTATTAATGAAAGTGGTACTAATATTTGGTTTAAATGGGGCATGTCGGCGTGCAGAATTGTGCAGCTTAACTGTAGAAAATATAGAAGACACGGGAAAAATTTTGGTTATAACCTTACACGATACCAAAACCAAAAGGAAACGTGTATTTACCGTAGGATCAGACTGCGATGGATATGAAATTTATCATAAATATTCACGACTAAGACCCAAACAAGTCAAACACAATAGATTTTTCATTTACTATAATCACGGTAAGTGCACAATACAACCAGTTGGCATCAACAGTTTTGCAAAAATTCCCCAAAAAGTTGCCGAGTACTTGAAACTTCCTGATGCATCTAGTTACACTGGCCATTGCTTAAAGAGAACGTCTGCCACCTTCCTCGCTGATAGTGGAGCTGATATTCAAACGCTTAAAAGGCATGGAGGATGGCGTTCAACTACTGTAGCTGAAGGGTATATCGAGGAAAGCATCACCAATAAGTTGAAAATTTCCAAAAGTATATTTCATCAGCAAGAACTAGCGGCACCTCAAGATCATTCCGGAATGCAGATGGAAAATCAAAAGAGTTTTCAGGAAGAACAAATAGAATCGAACAAATTTGGTGTTGTTAAGTTTTCAAATTTGAATAATTGTACTTTTAATATTTATAACAATGTTTCCAATATTTAAATAAACAATTACTGTCAAACTGTGTTTTATTGACAGTGACATTACTATATAGTAAAGTGACTTTTCTATGTGGTAAAGTGCCACTTTAATAAATGATTTTGAATTTAATAAAATAGCACATTATCAGTCAAAATTCGAAAAAATGTTTTACTAGACAAATGTTAAACCAAAAGCACCTTTCAAGGGGATTTGCAAAAATCGACACCGACAAAACGGTACATGCTATATTATAAGAATGAACCAGGACGTCCCTGAAAACATATTCATCTTCATATTTGATATTCACCTTTTTACAGTGGACCAACCAAATACTGCAAACTTTTAATTCTTGAGTTTTATTTCACAAATTTCAACATATTTATTAAATTAAAGCACTAATTCGAAGCGGAATACATATTTTTACATTATTTTAGTATTATAGTATACCCATTAGTTAATTCCTAAATGCAGAAAAACACGAATTTATCAATAAGTATAACAATATTAACATTTTAACATTCAAATAAAAAAATTGTAACTTTTGCGTAACAGTTTGTTACAGGCTGAAAATAGTGTCAATCGACTCGCAAAATTATTCTGTCCTACCCCGTACTTCATATTTACAAAAACTCTCCGTCAGGGGGGGTACTTTGTATATTTAAAATTTTAATAAAATTGTAACTTTTGCATAAGAGTTTGTTACAGACTGAAAATAGTCTGAATCGACGGGCAAAATTATTCTGTCTTACCCCATACTTAATTTTTACAAAAACTCACCGTCAGGGGGGGTACTTTTTATATTTAAAATTTTAAAAAAATTATAACTTTTGCGTAAGAGTTTGTTACAGGCTGAAAATAGTCAGAATCGACGGGCACAATTATTCTGTCTTACCTTATACTTAATTTTTACAAAAACTCTCCATCAGGGGGGTACTTTTTATATATAAAATTTTAAAAAAAATTATAACTTTTGCGTAAGAGTTTGTTACAGGCTGAAAATAGTCTCAATCGACGCGCAATATTATTCTGTCCTATCCCGTACTTCATATTTACAAAAACTCTCCGTGAGGGGGATACTTTTTATATTTAAAATTTAAAAAAAATTGTAACTTTCACTATTAGATTTACTACATTTGTTACTCGTAATTAATTGATTGTTAACATTTTGAGTTTCATCTTCTAAAAATGGAATATTAGTCTTGGAAACTGTCGGTTTCTTCTCTTCGCAATTATTGTCCTTTTCCAAACGGTTACGGATGTTTTCGATTGTCGCCTAACAGTGGCGTATACGGCATTGCGGTTTTTAAACGAATTTTTAAATTTTTTAAACCGACAAATATTCGACAGTACAGATTCCTCGTCTCTTGGTGAAATTGAAATTAGATTTTGAAAACTGCAGTCGAACTTGCGTAAACACTTGCAAACCTCTTCAACAGTTAATTCTCGTTTATGTGGTCTACCCATATTTTTTTCTTCAATTTATGAAATATTCCGCTTAAATCAATTTCTTCTTCTTCTTCGTCTTTCTCAGTTGCAAAATAGTAATTTAAGCAATATTTAACTAACGTTTAATTTAAAAATGTATATGTTTCTAACTTTCAACAGGTAACAATAATGATGTTTTAAATGGTGATGTATGCTCAATATATAGTCCTAAGAAAAATATCTATAATAATTGGTACTAAATTACTACCAACTTGGTAGTAATGAATTTTGATCTTTAAAAATTTTGATCTATAAAAAGTGCCCCCCCTGACGGGGATTTTTTCTAAATATGAAGTATGGGGTAAGACAGAATAATTTTGTGCGTCGGATGAGACTATGTTCAGCCTGTAACAAACTCTTATGCAAAAGTTACAATTTTTTAAAAATTTTTAATATAAAAAGTGCCCACCCTGACGGGAAGTTTTTCTAATTATGAAGTATGGGGTAAGACAGAATAATTTTGTGCGTCGATTGAGACTATTTTCAGCCTGTAACAAACTCTTATGCAATAGTTACAATTTTTTTAAAATTTTAAATATAAAAAGTGCCCCCCCTGACGGGGAGTTTTTCTAAATATGAAGTATGGGGTAAGACAAAATAATTTTGTGCGTCGATTGAGACTATTTTCACCCTGTAACAAAGTCTTACGCAAAGGTTATAATTTTTTTAAAATTTTAAATATAAAAAGTACCCCCCCTGACGGTGAGTTTTTGTAAAAATTAAGTATGGGGTAAGACAGAATAATTTTGCCCGTCGATTCAGACTATTTTCAGTCTGTAACAAACTCTTATGCAAAAGTTACAATTTTATTAAAATTTTAAATATACAAAGTACCCCCCCTGACGGAGAGTTTTTGTAAATATGAAGTACGGGGTAGGACAGAATAATTTTGCGAGTCGATTGACACTATTTTCAGCCTGTAACAAACTGTTACGCAAAAGTTACAATTTTTTTATTTGAATGTTAAAATGTTAATATTGTTATACTTATTGATAAATTCGTGTTTTTCTGCATTTAGGAATTAACTAATGGGTATACTTATACTAAAATAATGTAAAAATATGTATCCCGCTTCGAATTAGTGCTTTAATTTAATAAATATGTTGAAATTTGTGAAATAAAACCCAAGAATTAAAAGTTTGCAGTATTTGGTTGGCCCACTGTAAAAAGGTGAATATCAAATATGAAGATGAATATGTTTTCAGGGACGTTAAATCAGGTCTATTATATTATGTATCAAAACCGTTATTATAAAAGTGACAGTTATGACATAACATTAAAGGTTTTCGGCAAATTGGTATTACCAATAGTTTTCACAAACCGTTATTTCAACATGATCTTTATAATGAAGGTTTTCTTAACCAATTAGCATACCAATTAGTCGAAAACCTTATTGTATGTCATAACTGTCACCTTTATAATAACGTTTTTGATACATGATAGACCTGATTGCCTAATAAAATGTTGGTTTTAATAATTACTAATTTGGCCGCTATTAATTTAAGGTAATTGCTGTGAAAATTTGTGATGAATCATAATTATTGGTTATTTTTGAATGATAAAAACTCATCAATTAGAAAGATAATGATGGTAAGAGCTTGATGATGGTAAGAACTCATTAGTAAGAGCTTATTCGATAAATGCGGTGATTTGTGCATAATATTTATTAGTTATTACATAACTTTTTATGATTATTCTAGTCTTCAGTAAATTTTTTTTCATACCATGATATCAGTAACTTCGAAGCATTTTTATTTTTTGTCACTTTTCCAATAGTTACTTCATGTACTTCATAAAATTCGAGTCATGCTCGAGTTAAAATGAATTTAATATTTTTTTTTAAAACCATGTACTTAACAATTTTAATCGTAGCTATAATAAAATAAGTTTTAGTTTTGTAATTCCTAAAATTTTAAGACGATTTAGTAATCGTCAAGTACAAATAATTTTTAACAATTTTTAAATACAAATTTTTTTACAAAAAATACAAATGATGTTGATCGTGTCAAGCAGAAAATGTGGGGAAATCACATTCTGATTTAAATTTCACCAACGATCAGATAAAGTTCAGATTTAAATTCTACTAACTAAGCAACTTCCAATTCGACGCTAATGCCCGTGGTTGAATTTATAAAAAGTAACAATTATAAAAAAATGTATTGTTGCTACTGTGATACTTTTCAAATTAATAAGCACTTTACACGCCATCTAAAAAGTAAGCATTTGGGAGTAACATTAATGAAAAAATATTTCAATTCCGAAATTCAAAGTGAAAAAAAAGTGATAATTACTTCTATGTATTAGAAATCGCGGTAATTTTGTTATGGTGAAAAAAGGTAAAATTATACCTAAAAAATTTTGTAAGAACGGCAACGAATTACATAATTTTAAAAATTACAAGGTTTGTATGAAGTGCTAAACTTTTTTGAAGGTATCGTATTTAAAAAGGCATAATAAATAAAATATTATAGTTTTAAAAAACCAAAAAACACGCTTTTATGACGTACTAAAAATTAAAAAATAATTAAATTTAACCCTTTCGGACACCTTGTAGTCAATTGATAATTGGTGACTGAAAGGGTTAATAAACTAATTCAAAAAACGTGGATCGCGTTTTGGTTATGTGTCTTTTAATTAATTTAGACAAAGCGCTCCACGCTTTTTGAATTAATTTATAACCCTTTCAGTCACCAATTATCAATTGACTACAAGGTGTCCGAAAGGGTTAAATTTAATTATTTTTTAATTTTTAGTACGTCATAAAAACGTGTTTTTTGGTTTTTTGAAACTATAATATTTTATTTTATACTTTTCAGTCTTAAACAAAGTCTGATAAGTCATAAATCTTAAGTAGTTAAGTAGATTATCCGATTATCTAATTAAATCACTCATAAGTTTCGTAGTCTAAAAAAAGTGTAAGATTTTACATTTCGCAGGTAGTTACAAGTGAAGCTAAAAATGCGTTTTTGAATAGAACCATAAAAATTTAATTTTTTTCCTTTTTTTTTCCGAAAATTTGAAATTTGAAAGTGTATTGTCATCGGGGACGAATCTATGTGCAAAATTTCAGCTCAATCGGAAAACGGGAAGTGAGTGAAATTAAGCTTCCAAGATTTTCTTACATAGTTAGTTACAAATGAAGCTAATAAAAGCGTTTTAAAATCGTCTTTTTGTAGCCAATGAGGCTAATACGGCTGCATGACAAAGTAACAAACCTGCTATTGAATCTTTCGTTGTTTGTCATTAGGGGAAAAGTTACAGGCACTATTTGACTTCACTACTTTTTTTTAACGAAATTATCAAAAATTTCGCCCAGATAAAATAGGAAAATTAGTTGTTTCGAGACACTAATTATGAATTACGCGGCCGACAAACTACACGAGCGTAATGCGTTGAAAATTACGCTCGTGTAGTTTGTTCCATTTAAACGTGTGGTTTTCAATAGGTCGGACGATACGCGACGATAAAAACGCGACGGAAACAACGCTCGTGTAGTTTGGCTCTTATGTCGAGTTTAGGTTAAATATTGGTAAAATTTACGTTTAGGTAAAAGGACGTATGTAAACTCCATCGACGGTCAATAATTAATCCGTCCTTCCAAAATGGTCAGCGTCGGTCACCTGTAAATTCCACCGCAAACCGTAATTAGGGATTATAACGTATTAGTAGGTGTACAATAGCCAGATTAATAAAATTAAAATCCCTTTGGAAGAGGTTTTTTATCGACCATGAAACTATCAAAATATTTACCGAAAATCGTCGTCAAAACAACACTTCCCTGCTTATATACGCGCAGGGAAATTGAATTTTAATTACTAGTCCGGTAATAATTAGTAATTGTAATAAAATAAAAGAGACGTCGTTTTTTTCGTTATTACTTTTATTGTTTTGACAGCAACCATCTATGGTAACTATGTAGTCAACAAATTGATAAACTTGATTTTTGTTCATTTTAAAAATATATATAAACCACTCCACAGATTATAGACATCGTAAATTTAATTTACAAAATATAATTAAAAGATTTTCATTCAACATTAAAAAGTTTTCAGTTTTAGTTTTCATTTAACCCTTTGCGGGCAGCTTTTATTATAAATCGTCGTTTCTCGTGTATAATAATTTTAAGTACACCGATAATAAGTAAGTAAAGAAACAGTGTCAAAAAATATAATATTTTTGTGGTATATTCAATGTACTACTAAGGGGTAGTCAATAAATTACGTCACACGATTTTTAAGATTTTTAGACCCCTCCCTCCCCCTATGTCACATTTAGTCACAGTTTCATTAACCCCCCTCCCCAGTGACGTCACACTTCTACCTTATAAAATTTAATAATTCGTAGAAAATTTTTTTTAACTAACTTAAATTAAATCAATTTTACAGGTCTGAAATAACATTTTCTTTTTATAAATATTTAATTTTTTTAACGCACGCAAGCGCTACTTATGTTGCTACAACCAATCCATGGATCAAAAAAATATATTTAAAAAAATTTTACTTTGTGACATCACAATATTTGAAACCCCCCCAGATCCCCTGTCACATTTTTGTCGCAAATCTGAGATGACCCCCTTACCCCCTAACGTAGGACGAAATTTATGGATGGCCCCTAAGTTGGAAATGGTTAATTTAGAAAATATAATTAAATGATTTTCGCTGTCATTCAACATTAAAAAGTTTTCATTTTTATCCGTTTCAACTAGTTTGGAGTCAAACGCCGAAAAAATAAAAATTTGTTAAAGAAATTTTCAAGGGGGGGGGCTCAGTTAATTAAATGCAAAGTCAACAAATAACTTCGACAAATAACCAACCTACTTCAAAATTGCTATATATCAATAAACAACATAAATTAATGCCTGATTTCATAAAACTTTTAACAAGCCGTTAAAGTTAACGGATGATTTCTATTGGTTTGTTAGCTTTAAGGAATAATTTCCATTGGTTAGTTAAATTTAACGGCCTGTTAAAATTTTTATGAAATCAGACATATAAGTAAGCTAATACAATTTTTATGCAGTGTATGAAAAAAAGCGATGTAACATTTACATAATTTATTAATCAAAAATATAAATTAACTAACTTAATAACCTAGTCAAAGTCTTACCTACTTAACGACAAATTATAAACTTAACAATTAAAAGATTAAATGTGTGACCAGTCTGCCTGCCTAGTACGCCGGTGGAATATACAAAAGGGGGGTTATGGGACCCTTTGACCATCGGTGGAAATTACAATCGCCCAAATTATTAACTTAATTTATCCTACAAAATTAACCAAGAATTACTTTAAAGTAAAACAAACTTTCAGGTTGAAAAAAAATGTAAAATTACGTCAGTTTTACTTTTATATTCACCTAGAAAACAAATAATAAATAAACTTCTAAAGTTATGTTTACCTAAAAAAATACCAAAAGTTACTTGTAGGTCTGAAAATTATGTAAAAATTACATGGTTAGGTAAAATTTACTGAAAATTTTCTAGTGTGTACTTCAGTCCAGTACATATCGTAGGGTTTTCATTCTTTTAGAATACTTGAAGAAGATAGAGAATTTACAACTTTACAAATTTTGCCATGAAAAATCGAGAAATTAACAAATAATGTAATTAAAATTAAATCCAAAATTAAAGATAACTGAAATTGGGTTAGAATCTACTTTGTTTATCTACTTTTGTTATGTGAATCTTGTCAGAATTGGTAATAATTTTTACAAAGGTAAATAACTTGTATGTTTATTGACCAGCGAGAAACAAAACTACCTCAAGTTAAGAATTTCGATAAAAAATATTTATATTTTAATTTATTGTTAACTTAGTAGATAAACCTAAGAAGGTTCGATCCCACTTTATTCTAAATTTGTAATTATAAAAAATAATATTAATATATTATTATTATCTATATATATGTTACGGTCAATGATGACAATTCGGCCATTAACGTCAATGGCCGGACAATAACGTCAATACCCAGCTTAGTTGGGCATTGACGTCATTGACCGGGTATTGACGTCAATGACCGTGCATTTTGGGCAATGTTGACATTTAAAATTTCATATATGGTTTTTACATCATTGTCCGGGCAATGACGTCAATGCCCAATACAGGGTGGGCACTGATGAAATTATTATTCTATAGATTCCATCTGAAAGTAATGTATTATTATTAAATGTGCCTTTGCAATTAATACTATACCTTTTCCAGTATGATTTGGAACAAATGAAAACAGATTTCCAGCAAACGAAATCAGACATGAAGCAAATGAAAACAGATTTGGTACAAATTAAATCAAACTCGATGCAAATGAAAACAGATTTGGAGCAAACGAAAACAGATTCAGAGCAAACGAAAACAGATTCGGAGCAAACGAAAACAGATTTGGAGCAATTGAAAACAGACCTGGAACCAATGAAAACAGACTTGGAGCAAATGAAAACAGATCTGAAACAAGTGAAAAGATATTTGGAATATTTGGAACAAAATGAAAACAGATTTGGTGCAAATGAAAACACACTCGATGCAAACGAAAACAGATTTGGAGCAAATGAAAACAGATTTTTAGCAAATGAAAACAGACCTGAAGCAAACGAAAACAGATTCGGAGCAAACGAAAACAAACTTGGAGCAAACGAAAACAGACCTGGAACGAATGAAAACAGACTTGCAGCAAATGAAAATAGATCTGAAACAAGTGAAGAACATTTGGAACAAAAGGAAAACAGATTTGAAAACATGAAAACAGATTTGGAGTAAATGAAAACAAATTTTTTACAAAT
Source organism: Cantharis flavilabris (assembly GCA_949152465.1). Taxonomy (NCBI): domain Eukaryota; kingdom Metazoa; phylum Arthropoda; class Insecta; order Coleoptera; family Cantharidae; genus Cantharis; species Cantharis flavilabris. The sequence continues at coordinate 33,351,062 of OX424437.1, forward strand.
GAAATTTTTTTATTATGACTTAATATGACTTAAATACATATTTATTTCTATGAAATTTCAATAATATCTTCCTGACGTAATGCTACATCATAATACCGTTCCACATGGTTTGTATATTTAAGATGTTCCTGTGGCAGCCCTTGAAATGCAATATTGCAGATGTTTTCCAAAATACGCATTCTAAATTCTGAAATGGTTAGTTCTTGATTGTTATTACGTACGTAATTCAATACTTCAGACATTTTATCTTGCAAATGACGTTTTACTGAAGATTTAAAGGAACTTCATAGCAATTCGATAGGATTTAATAGGTAGGAGTAAGGAGCCAGCCACACAATTTCAATATCTTCTTCTGGTGTAACCACACTTTCAAGATTCGAATGCACAGGCGCGTTATCAATAATGAAAGTGGTCTTTTGAATTCCTTCAGTGGCACATATTTCGATTAAACGCCGCAACCACATTTTGCAATCCTCCGCTCTGTAAGAACCACAACGGTGCTCGAATGCTAAAATTTGAGTAGCGCTCATTGCTCCAATGCAATACAAATTACTACCTGTGCATTTGAATCTTGAAAATGTGGTTACACCAGAAGAAGACATTGAAATCGTGCGTGTGGCTCCTTACTCCTACCTATTAAATATTATCGACTTGTTATGCAGTTCCGTTAAATCTTCAGTAAAACGTCATTTGCAAGATCAAATACCTGGAAGTAATGCTTATTTCGGAAAACATCTGCAATATTGCATTTTAAGGGTTGCCACAGGAACATCTTAAATATACAAACCATGTGGAACGGTATTATGATGTAGCATTACGTCAGGAAGATATTATTGAAATTTCATAAAAATAAATATGTATTTAAGTCATATTAAGTCATAATAAAAAAATTTCATTTGTAAAAAATTTGTTTTCATTTACTCCAAATCTGTTTTCATGTTTTCAAATCTGTTTTCCTTTTGTTCTAAATGTTCTTCACTTGTTTCAGATCTATTTTCATTTGCTGCAAGTCTGTTTTCATTCGTTCCAGGTCTGTTTTCGTTTGCTCCAAGTTTGTTTTCGTTTGCTCCGAATCTGTTTTCGTTTGCTTCAGGTCTGTTTTCATTTGCTAAAAATCTGTTTTCATTTGCTCCAAATCTGTTTTCGTTTGCATCGAGTGTGTTTTCATTTGCACCAAATCTGTTTTCATTTTGTTCCAAATATTCCAAATATCTTTTCACTTGTTTCAGATCTGTTTTCATTTGCTCCAAGTCTGTTTTCATTGGTTCCAGGTCTGTTTTCAATTGCTCCAAATCTGTTTTCGTTTGCTCCGAATCTGTTTTCGTTTGCTCTGAATCTGTTTTCGTTTGCTCCAAATCTATTTTCATTTGCATCGAGTTTGATTTCATTTGCACCAAATCTGTTTTCATTTGCTTCATGTCTGATTTCGTTTGCTGCAAATCTGTTTTCATTTGTTCCAAATCATACTGGAAAAGGTATAGTTATTAAGAGATACTGAAAAGTTAATTTTGTTGGAAAATATTAGTGATACGACCAAAGAAAATGAGATTACTCTTAGACAAGCAGCAGCTGAAAGCAGTGTTTTAAGAGGTCACGGTTGCAAGCGTTGTCATTGCAAGGGTGAATGTAAAAATAATAAATGTGTGTGTCGCGCCAGCAAACTTTGCAATTCTAAGTGCCATGGGTCACTCCAGTGCCAGAATAAAATTGATTAATTTAAAAAATTTTATTTCATTATTTTTTAATTTTTATTATTTTTGTTAATACAATGAATACAACATATTATGTACGTAAATATCACTTGCCAGTTGGCTGTCAAATTTAAATTCCCATTTTGCTGTTCTTTACAGTAGTTAGTTATTCTATAATTATCATCATTGTCCAATCCATTTTGTTGGATATTACAATCAAATAAAAATATTTACATCATTGCCCACCGTTAACGGTCGTTGACGTCATTGGCCGGTCAATGACGTTAATGGCCAGCTTAAATGAGCATTGACGTCATTGCCCGGCCATCGACGTCAATGCCCAATTTACGTCATTGACCGTAACATATATATAAATGTGAAATGTGATTTTTTTGTCACGGGTTATCTTTGAAAGTACTGAACGGATCGACTTGATTTTTTTTTTAATGATAGAGTACATCGCGGAGCAGGTTTTAAACCTAATTTCGCGTTTGTAAGTTAATAAACAATCGAGTAATAACATTTTTTCTAAACTGTATTTTAACCCCATGTTAATCCATTAATCCATTAATCCTATAATTCTAACTTAGAAAATTTACTCTATTTTTTTACTCTTAAATAGCGTCTTGCGATATAGGTATAGCAATGCAACAATTGGCTATAAAATTAATTTTGGTTTGTGTGTCAAGGTGCTAATACTGATTACCAACAAAATCATCTTGAAGCTTATAGGAGCGCTGCAGTTAAAAATTGGCAGCCAAATACTGAAGTTCATGGAGCAGCTCAAAATTGTTATGAAACAAATACACCTGAAGTTCGAAAACCTCTTCGGCAAGAAAAAATTAAAACTGGGAAAGAATATTTATTTAATTGCCTTACTACTTATGAAGTTTAGCAGCAACTTTCTATTCTACTTTGAAAGTTAATTATAAAAATAATATTCAAATATAAAGTCAAACTTTTAAACCGGGGGGTCTGGGGGGTGTGGAACACCCTCCAGTACATATCGCAGGATTTCCACTCTTTTGGAATACTTGGAGAAGGAAAATCGGGAAATTTCAATTTCTATGCAAAAGTGTAGCAAATTATTACGTTACTTTGAAAATATAGAAAAACGGGGAATTACCCAGTAACGGGAAACAAAATTAAATGTTTAAATATTATACAGCTAAAAAAGAGATCTACCGTCTCGCTGCCCGTCCGCGGACGAGCTTTCCAGTTAGTAAATAAATAAAAATAATTTAAAGTTATTTAAATTTTAAAGCTTCGTGGTAAACATTATTTTTATTAGGAAGGCTTTAGGGGTACAATCCAAGTCATTCTTGGGAGTTTTAATCCTGACCTGTCAAGTGATAATTATTATGTCTTTTTTGATTGTTTTGAATAATTGATTTTTTAACTTAACTGTTAAAATTCTTTGTTTTAACATTTCGTTTAGTTCTGTTAAATGTTAAATTAAATTAGTTTATTTATTTTAGATTTTAGGAATTTCAATCAAGAAGACACACCATGTTTTCTGTTTCTACGTCATGAAATAATATAGTGTAAAAATGGCTTGCCCCGCCAGTAAAAAATTTTAAAGACGCTTCTGCAATTCCATATACCATATATCACATTTGGTTAATTCATGTTAAAAATTTTATAGTTTTCCGAAAGTTTTAGTGTTTTTACTCTGCAGAATAGACAATTTACAATTTGTTTTATTCGATATGCTAAAATGCTAAAAATAAAATCTTGTACCATGGAACTATTGCAATTTTGTACAGCCAATCGGTGCGCGTTAGGGATGCTATGCGCCGAAGCTGTAAGGGTTTCTGGTACCTGACCACAGTCAACAATTTCTTCTCGCACCCTTCAAAAGTGCGACGTAAAAATTATAAAATTAAAATATTTGGCATTAAAGCATTGTTACCATACAATTTGGCAAATAAGGTAAATATTTTATAATAATTACTAATAAATTAAAAAGTATTTCTGAATAATTTATCTAAACAAAATGTATTTATGTAATTAACGCATTTTTCGTATTTTCAGTACGACACCCCCGTATTTTGAACGCTTACTCCATATTGGATTTTTTGTCAATATTGGTTTCTTTCGATCACATCACGGGAAAATTGAATAATTTATCAACAATAAATTATCGCTCATCATGAACAACAATGCTGACTTTTTAGGTAAGTTTATTGTCATAAGATAATTTATTATCGTGTTATTGTTTGTTCTCATTTAATTCGAATTTAATAATTTCTCTTTAAATAATTGAATTAAATAATAGGTATTAGTTAGAATTACCAAAAAAAAATCGAATTAAAAATTAAAAACCAACTTATATGAAACTTTTAAATTACAAAGAAGATGCTACCCTAGAAAGCCGCATCTGCATTTTTCTAAAAATAGATCAATCTATTATTTTAAATATACATTTTGAAAATACCATTTCAGTTTAGAAAGTATCAAATTATTGCAACAACGATATAACAATATACAAAATTCGCATAATTCGTCAAATGAAATAATTAATTCTTAATTATTTTTTGCTGTATTATATTGATTATAAATTAAATATTATAAAAATATTATTGTAATTTCATGTCAACTAATGTCATTTATGTCAATTTATCTTTTGAAAGTAAAAAAATTAACGAAAATTTTATCTTCTCTGATAGAAAGCTTGTTTGCACCTGATACAGAGTGTGAGAGAGAGAGAGAGAGATGGGTACCGGCCGTCCTCCCAAAACAGAATAATATACAATCATTATTGAATTTATATCATAATAATTTAATTTAGTGGGAGGGTAATAAGAAACACTGTGCGTTTTATTTGAATTTTTCAGATGTCAATAAACTTCTCTTTTATTTGATTCAATAAACAAAGCTAAAATTTCACTTTTTTCTTTTAATTTTAACCCTTTCAGACCCGACTTTGTTTGGCTGAAGGAATTCATTATTTTTTTTTAAATTTTATATTACTTTGCTCTAAAAAGTGTTTTTGGCGAGTTTCGTAATTTTCTGATTTTTAAATAAGAAAATACAGCTAAGTAAACTTTAGTTGGCCTAATATATAAACCATTATAAAACGCGCGATAACAGATTTAAACAGATGACTATTATTCGTAGGCCAAATTTAAGCTATTCTGCAACGGAATGTTTTTTTACAATTTTTATTTAAATTAATTTATTATCATAGTTTATGTTACTCATAGAACATTTCTTATATTTTTATTGAATTCCTCGGGGTTCTTTCATTAAGAAATGATTGCTATCTAGCATATAAGTTTGCCACCAACTTCAAAATAAATTAATAAACGTAGGTACACTATTGTACCCTGGGTCTAAAAGAGTTAATTAAGTTTTAATTAATTAACTTTTAAGTTTAATTTTTCATTTTGACCAAAATTTTAAATTATACCTTTAAAAAAAGAAAAAATATTTTGTTTTTAACAAAATTTTGTTTCATTTCATTTTTGAGTCTCGGCGTTGACATTTTCGTTAATTTTTGAAAATTTTAATTTACTAAAAGATACAAAAATATTTAAACATATCGGAAGAATCAAACCGATGTTCAATAAAAAATTGTCAACTGATATTCAGAAAGCGTCAAATGTAAATCAGAAAGCATTAACTGTAATTCAGAAAAAGACCAGTGCAGATAACATTTTTTAAAGAAAAAATTAATAACAACATGACAGTGATTGGAAACAGAAGAAAATGTCGTTAGAATTAGATCAGGAAATAGAATTCAAACCAATCCGTGGTAGGAGGGATGAAGCGGGGTGACTTGTAGGGGTGAAACATGGTTTTTACGATTTCCGGAGAAAGTTGACCTGCAATCGATTGAGATGTATTAAGTATTGAGATGTTGTAGGTTTACAAAAGATCTACAACTTTTGTATACATATGTCACTTTTTGCATAATGTCAAAGTTTTTGAGAAAAATTGAAAAACCGTAATTTTCGTTTTTAATTTGTCTTTCTCTCACGAACATGATTTTTTCTCATGAAATCTAGAAGAAACTTACGTTTTTATGTCTCCAAGAAGCTGTAATTTTTTGGGTAAAAAATATTTATTTTTCATTTTGTATTGATTAAAACCCGAAAAATACCCTTATCTTAAAATGAAAAATATCATGTTAAAAGTTAATTGTTTTGAACTGAATAGGGGGAGGGGGCGGATTTATTCGTTGAAATGCCTACTTTCAGATGTTGTAAAAAACAATTTGCATTACTATGAAAAAATGTGCCGTAAAACGTGAAAAAATTAAAATACGAGATTTTCGAAATTCATTTTTCATTCATTCATCAGGGTTCCCACTTGTATGGAAAACCTGGAAGTCAGCGAATTTAAAACTTGTCAAGAATAGTATATTGCATATTTAAAGCGGAAAGTGAGCTTTTTGTGTTCGGAGGCGTAATTTGAAGCGCGAACCGCAAGCGAGCGCTGCAATCGTCTGCAATCGTCACTCCGCCACACATCATAGAAGTCACGAAGAATGTAGTTTTAAATTTACTACCAGAAAAATCTAAAAAAGAGGTAAGAAGGAGAATGATTATCTTATTCAGAAAATGTCATGTTTATAGTATATTCGAAATTGTCAAGACTAAGAAATAATCAACGGCGTGGTCAATATATTCGATACTCAAATCCACCATATCCGCCAAATATAATATTTACATTTCAAAGAATAGCCGATTCATTGCTTTTTCAAAGAAGCAATCAAATCAAAAGGAAAAAACATTGCCGCTCACCAAGCGGCAAATGCCAACTTTCAACTATCAACTGATAGCTTGAAAAGCCTACTTTCACTATCGGGCGTAGGAAAAAGTCATGGAAAGTCAGGAAATTTAAAATTTTTAGGGTCAATGTCAGGGAAAACAAAAGTTTTGTCGAAAAAAAAATTTTGAAATAAGATATTTTTAAATTTGACATAGATACATTAATTTTTTTTCATTTTCAAATTGTTTTTCAAAAACAAATTTTCAATTATTTACAAAAATCACAGTAAATTATTTACAACTAATTCAAAATTCACAAAATTAAATTTAAACTGAAAAACTTATTTTCCACAAATCAAAAATTTAAACTTTCAAAAAATGATTTGATATCACGACAATATATGGGGTATTCCATACCAAATCGACCACTTTTGACCCCGACCCTTTTCGATTTAGCTGAAAGTGTTTCATCTTTTTCTACTCTATGAAAACCGGTTCTCAGAATTTTTTCAATTTTTTTTACCCAACTCAAAAAAAGGTATAAATTTTTCAAAAAAATGCCTTTTTTATTTTCAAATTGGTATAACTTTTTTAAAAATTGATCTTTCGAGACCGCATTATATTAAAAGTTGTTGTTTTTAAATGCAATTTTCAGAAAAAAATACAACAAAATTTTAAGATGTTTAATTTTAAACTCCATGAAATTTTTGACTTTTCTAAAGAAAACTGTTATTTTCTCGAAGTTTGCCATTTTTTATTTTCTCAAAAAAAAACTTCAATTAATTCTGCGATTATTCCCGTTAATCCCAGAGTGGGCCAATCTTTCTTTCTATTTTTTTTATTCGATTGAAAAAATATTTTAAAATTATCAATATTTTTAATTTTTAATTTTTTTTAAAACTTTGTTTATACATTACGATACTAAAATGTCAGGAAAAATTTAAATTTTTGTCAGAGAAAACCTGGAAAAGACCCTGACAATTAACTTTCAATGGTCTTGATAAGGGTATTTTTTCGGTTTTTAATCAATATAAAAAAACAAATTACAGCTTCTTTGGGGGCGTCCATTACTTACGTGAGGCGTTTAGGGGGGGGGAGGGGGTCGAGTCGAATCTCACCAAATCTCACGTGGGGGACAGAGGGGGTCTCGGCAAATATCACGTATTTTTTTATGTTAACTATTCTTAAATAAAAATAATTAAGCAAGTTATGCTGTTTTAATAAATCCAACGCAATCAAGCACAGATTAACGTATTTACACTAAAAATACGCATTTTAAAAAATCTCACGTGAGATTAGACGGGGGGGGGCCGAGCCAAATCTCACGACATCTCACCAAGGGGGGCGGGGGGTCTAAAATTCGCCAAAATCACCTCACGTAATTAATGGACGCCCCCTTTGGGACACAAAAATTATATAAAAAATTAAAAATTTTTAAAAAAACCTTTTATTTAAAATTTACAAAAAATGCAGTAAAAAGTAATAAATAAAATTTTTTTAATAAGAACAAACAAAGCTCATTGAAAACATCTATATAAAAGCGTGGGGCTCTTAAACGTCCAAGAACAATTTCATACAACTACCGAATTACTGATATTAAATTGTGTAAAGTGATACAATTACATAGGTACCAAAAATGTCATTAAAAATTTTGTATCCATTTCTTGATGTACTTCGTATATAGATTCAGTTGGGGTTTTCAATGATAGGTAGTTTGTTTATGAAATTCATAGCCCCACGCTTTTATATAATGTTTTCAAAGAGCTTTGTTTGTTCTTATTAAAAAAATTTTAATTTTTACTTTTTAGTGCATTTTTTGTAAATTTTAAATAAAAGGTTTTTTTTTAAAATTTTTAATTTTGTATATAATTTTTTATTTTTGAATTTTTTAGTCTTCATTTAAATTTATTTTAGGTTCTAATGTAAATTACCAGATTGCACCCCTTTTAGGACTTATGTTCAAAATATTATCAATAGATAGCGCTACTAAATTGGCAGGCGTAATATATTAATTTATTCGAAGTTATCATTGGTGTTTATTTTAGTAATTTTTATTGTCTTCCAAATTAGTGCCGCCATCTGTTGATAATTTTTTAAACTATATAACTGGTTAAATATGAATAAGATTTACTTCTCTGATGCATATCAGAATTAAAGATTCTACTCTACTCATTTTCCAAAGAACGATTCAACATTTTACATAATCGCTCTTTTTCGCGTTCCTGGTCATTCTGTACGGAACGATTCTTCACTAACCGTTTTTGGTCAGCTTCTTGCCGTGCTTATAATATATGTATATTCTTTCATAGTTAGTATTTTGTTTTCTGTATTTATTTTTTGTTTTTCTGTGACAAATGTGAAGATAAGGGGGGGGGTGCTAAGAAATGCTTAATATTGCGTGACGTAATTTATGAACAAAATAATAAATTAACCAATCAGAACACAGCAATTTAAAATTCAAATTTAAAGTAGCAAATCATAAATTTAGATTATATTATATTTTTTTTTAACAGATTCGTATCTCGAGGTGAAGTAAACGGGCATAAGAAAACGTATTTTAGCTTAATTTTGTATTATATTACGTATCAAACCTGGGAAGTCGCCTTTTACGTTACTTTTCGCCCTGTATGATGAAAATGTTCGATGCAAATAGACGCATGCGCATTATCATTTTCAGTTTTTTCCCGATTTTTCGCTTATTTTTCGGAATTTTTAAAAAACAAAATTAAAATATAAAAATTCGCCGCAAGTGAAAGGTGTGTACCAAATTTCAGCTATCTAGGACATAGGGAAGTTGGTGACAACGGTCACGCCAAGTTAAATAAAAGCTTTTAAAAAAGTAAATCTCCTCTAAATTTCATGAAAAGAAAATTGTTTTTCTAATAGAAAAAAATTAAAAACGACAAACATGGTTTTTTAGATTTTTCTCGGATTTGAGGTTATGTAAATAATGATTTATACATAGATGTTAATAGAAGGCTTCTATATTAACATCTATGGATTTATACAAAACTTGTAGATCTTTTAAATCGTTATAAATACTTACTAAATAAGAAATCTTGAAGAAACCAGGTTCCACTCTTACAAGTCCCCCCCCCCTCAAGGCCTATTTTACCATTAAGCGTATTAGGCACGTACCTGGGGCTCAAAAAGAAAAAACATCAAATCGTAAAATAAAAATCAAGTACCTACTGATTAAATCATCCAAAAATTGGGCCTTCGATGCTATAATTAGTTACACTCGAATATAAGGGGCCTGAAAATTTGTTAGAACCTAGGGCCCTACTCAGTTAAAAATAGGTCCTGCCCCCCTTTATCCCTCCTGCCACGGATCATCGGTTTGAATTTTTTTCCTGTATAGTTCTAACGACATTTTCTTCCCTTGCCCATCATTGTCATGCTGTTATTACTTTTTTCCATTTTTACCTTTTTATTCGGCTAACTGCACTAGTGTCGGTAGTCGGTAGAAAAAAAAATTTAGAACTTTTTACAGTTTGTCGCAGAAGAACTCTGACACTCCTATGTGAGCAATGTAAATTGTATATTTTTAAACTTTTTTTTTTCATATAAAAATCGATTTTACAGCAAAACTTTTTGAATATCTTTTGTTACAAATTTTATTACCTTCATATTTGTTTATATACATTTTTCTATTTTGTTGCACCGTTTCTGAGTGGCAGTGACTTAAATAGAAAAATGTAGGAAATGAAATTTACAAGGATTAATTCCTATTAATTTTTTTATTTCGTTGCGCCAGTTTGTTCAAGTCGCTGTCAGTAGAAACGATGAGACAAAATCAAAAAATATATAGATACAAAATTGAAACAATTAAATTTTCAATAAAAAATATCTAAAAAGTTTTTATCTAAATCGAAATGTAGAATTTTAAATTTTAAAAAATGTACAAATGTACAACAAGTTCTTTTATTTTCTTTTAAGAGTAACTCTGTATTTTATAAAAAAAATTAACTGCAAAAAGAATTTTAAATAGTACTTACTACCTTTTTAGTTTACCTTTTTCGAGTATATTTCATAATTCAACTTTATGAATTAATTAAGTTATTTGAAATTCAAATATATTGTTGTATTTAATATTTCATAATTACACCCAGGGTGCATACAGGGCCGAATAAACCATGGGTGCAGTGGAGCAGCCTCACCCAGCGCCAAACTTCAGAAGGCGCCAACATTGCACGTTTTTAATTTAATTTTCTATAAAATACTAAATTTTGAATAAAAGAAATATCTGAATGGCGCCAGCGGTCTCCATATCAAATCAATAACTCACAAAATGCTAAGCGAGAAGTCACGAATTGTGATTTAATTCGTATTTTCTTTGATATAATTATTAAAGTAAAATAAGTAGGGGGCGTCCATTAATTACGTGAGGCGATTTTGGCGATTTTTTGATCACCCCGCTGGTGCGATGTGGTGAGATTTGGTTCGACCCCCAAATTTTCCGAGACCCCCCCCTCTCCACCACGTAAGAAAACCAAAATAAAAATTTTTGTTTTCTTTGATAATTCGCGATTTACATTAAACAAACGCCACGCGGAAAAATATTAGTTAATCTAATACGTACAGTTGGTATACTCGTAGAAAGTTTTATTTAAAACCAATTAAGTACGTAATAGAACCGCCATATTCTTGATACTTGGTAGCGTCATGAGCGCCACCAACGGTATACCGGTAAAGGTATTACTTCCAAAATTAAAATGCTAAAATTCAAAAACAAAATTAATTTTCCAATTTGAATTATAATTTTCTTTCAGCTCAAAAAGCCACGGTCGACAGGTATATTTGCTCAGACTGACTATTTTATCTTTATCGACGCAGCGCCTTTTGAAAATCAAGATTAAATAAATATCAAATTAAAATCAATTTCACTTTAAAATACACAGATTGGTAGCTGAGCCATAAAATATATTATAGGTTATTCATTAACCAAAAAAAAACACGTTTTCTTTGAATCAAAACAACTATTTTGTTTGATTAATTTTTTTTGAAGCAAATAAATGTTGTTATAAATAAATTTAAATAAAATATTTTTGTTCAAACAAAAATTTGTTTAAATCAAAATAAAATGTAGTTAACCAGGAATTTTAATTGCGTTAATACACGCAACTAAACAAAATTACAGAAAAAAAAATAAATAAAAATAATTAAAAGTTATTAAAATTTTTAAACCTCTTTATCAAGGAGCGCTTCAGAGATACAATCCGAGTTATCCTTGAGGGGAGGGGCGCAATTGCCCTTTTTCCCCCTTTTAAATACGCCACTGCAATGGGCCCGATTTAGTGGCCCAAGTGCGCGTAGAGATATCTCTCTGGCCTCCTAGCTAAAATCAAGAATCTAGAAGAGTGCACTGGTGGGAATACTCCCCAGACCCCCCGGATTACAATAATTATTTTGTGATATATTGTGAAATAATATATTTAGAGCTTTGGAATCGGAAAAAACTGGTTTTGCTGCTAAGTCTAAAAGTAATTTTATTTTTGCACATCAGGGAGTGAAAGTCTAAACATCATATTATTTAAGTCACAAAATAATTGGTGTAATCCGGGGGGTCTGGGGAGTATGGAATACCCCCCAGTGCACGCTTCTGGAATTTAGGTAGGAGGCCAAGAAGAGATCCCTAGGATTCGCTACGCGCACTTAGGCCACTTAGGCCCATTGTACTACCTCCGATCAGTGGCGTAGCTATGGGGGGGGGGGCAGAAGGAGACATATGTCCTTGGGTGCCACGCCAGGGGGCGCCAAAATAAGAAATTTAATGAGTATATTTTATTATTATATTTCATTTTATTTACAAATCGCAAAAATTATGGCATTCCCTTGAAAAAAAACGCAAAAAAGCTAAAAAAAAAAAAAGCTCATTGATATTGATATACTGCTCAGTGAGCCCCCAGAATCTATCGGTCCGAGAAGGGGCGTAGTTTGTGTCATGTCTCCGGGCGCAGATGACCCTAGCTACGCCACTGCCTCCGATTCAGCGGCTCTCCGTCCTGTCACTCAAGCCATCCTGTCTCCAGGATGAATTCGATCGAGACAGTTACATCGGAGGTAATAAAACCAGTGGCGGTGCAAGTGTAGCTATGGCCCTTAAGCAAATATACAAAACTGGCTCCTAAAAAATAATTTATTAATTTTCAATGGCGTATTCAGAGGGGGGCAAAGGGGCAATTGCCCTCCTAAAGATGACTCAGATTATGTTCCTGAAGTCTTCCCTGATAAAAATAATGTTTACCACGAGGTTTTAAAATTTAAATAACTTAAAATTATTTTTTATTTTTCGTTGTTTCTTAGTTTTCGGCTTTCGTTTGTGAAGGTTCATCGAGATTTCTGGAACTTGTAAGGCGGTTTACCACTGACGCGCATGAATGGATTAACGAGATTCCAAAAATATTTTATCTGTCTCCTCCAAACGCATTTTCTAAATACGCCACTGTTAATTTCGAATTAACAATTTACCAAAAAAAGGGGCCCCTATGGTCCCGGGCCTATCTATTGTTATTGTATCTATTGCTTCTTATTTCCATCATATTACCAACAATTTGTACAGTATTGCCATCAGTGAAACGCCCCTCGAAATTTCCCAAGGGCAAACAGTCAGAAAATCTTTAATTTTTGACTGGAAAAGCCAGGAAATTTATTTTTCCAAATTTCAAATTTCCCCAATCGATTTCTCTTCTCTATCGTGCCAGTAAATTATTTAGTCTACCAATGACGCGCCAGAGTGGATTGACGAGATTATTATTTTGACAAGAAAAAATTGTTTTGAACTTTAAAAAATTACGTTTTTTTTCTATTTTTTAATTTTTACAAAATTTACAATTTCAAAATTTTATAGAGGTTCAATATGTCAGAAAAAATCTTTAACTTTATTCATGGAAAAGTCCAAAAATTAGTTTAGAAAATGATTGGAAACTTCAAAAGAGAGATCTATGGGTTTAACTGCGTTGATAATCATAATATCAATTTTGATTTATTTATATTTAAAAGAGAATGAATCTTCTGTACCAAATCACAAAGAGATAAACTCTGAAGATTGGAGCAAAAGAGATAAACTCTTCTAAGTTGAAGATGAAGTAAACTTTCGGATACTTCAACGGGCGTCGTCAATCAAAACTAATTTGAATGAGAATCGTTTATTTAACAAATTTACATTGCTTATATATCTAATAACTGGAGTAATAACAATTGCTGACTAAACAAATGACATGTACTAGTATTCTTGACCTAGTAAAAAATTTGTAATATTAGCTATAGTAATTTAAGGAATTTGCACTTCTTAACAATTAAGTGTAGTAAATAATGTTTTCATTACCTACATTAATATGTTTTGTGAATTTGCAGTTTATGAATTAGTTCAAAGAGGTTTACAAATTTCAATATACGCTAGTTGGATATCCCAAAAAAGCGTACGCCGCGCCATCTTCTGGTCAATTATGGTTAGATTTTCACCTAATTTATGCACAAAATCACCGCCTAGGCGGCGGCACCATAGCTGTCAGGGTGTTGAAGCTTGGTGGGAGAAAGTGAAATAGTATAATTTATTAGACGACCACACGGATAGATGGCGTTATTCTGAAATCTACTTTAAAACACGCCTACTGGAAATCAAAATAACCTATAAATTTATAAGTTGTTTTTTTCTGTCCATATGTGGTTGTGTTGAAGGTGTTTAAGTAAATAATTGTAATTAGTGGACATAAGAAAATCATGAAAAATTTGATCGTCGTTTCTTTAACAAAAATGTTATTATTTTTGAACATTAAATACTTCAAATCATTTTGTCTTGGGAAAAACAATACAATGTAAAAGTTAAATTAATGTAAACAATAAGATTATATTAAATTTTTATATATTTTTTAAAGATTTTAATAAATATTGTTAGTTGGTTTATTAATGTTTTGTGGATTCATTATAGTATGAATTCGTAAAACATTAGTGGTTATAAAATAATAACTTGAAATTAAATTAATTTATTAAGCGATTTTGGTTTTCTGATTCTATAGAATGCCATCTATTATTGGTTCCTGAACTATTTTACTTGGCGACCATGCGGTGTGGCGGCGCTGAAAGCTGATTTTCAATTTTAACATGGGAGTTTCCCTTCTATTGTAAATAATATGTTCTGTGATAGCTGTCTAACCAATATACGCTAGTTGGATATCCCAAAAAAGCGTACGCCGCGCCATCTTCTGGTCAATTATGGCCAGATTCTTACTTAATTTATGCAAAAAATCACCGCCTAGGCGGCGGCACCATAGCTGTCCAACTAGCGTATAAAGATTACTTTTGTTTCGACTACAAAAATTTTGAAATATAAAAATTCCATGGTTAATTTTGAATTAAACAATTTATGATTCGTAATTTTTGAGTTTTGGCTATTACAGGAATGTTTTTAACGAGTAGAGTGACTTAAAGATCTTGACTTTTAAGATCAGTAATATTCGAGTTCTGGCTGTTACAGGGATGTTTTTAACAATTACGTTTTAACAATTTTATGTTAAAATGTTAAATATTTTGGAAATATTTTAAGGGAGTCGGTTAGAAAATGTATCTGGTATCGCACAAAGACTCACGATCAAAGCACTTTATTTTGACAAATTTCAAAATTTTGAAATAGAATAACAAATTTTCTTGAAAATAGGTAAAATCACATAAAATCTCCCCCCCCTTCTGAACAAATTCCTGTATCCGAATTTGCTTACCTTAACATTTCAGTTAGTTATGTTCTTATATTTAAAATTCAGTTGCGAGCTGCCGACCCCAAGCTTTAAACGCCAATTATGGCACCCGTGTGGTAATAAAATTAATTCTAGTATACTAAAATACCAAACAAAAAAAGTGATTAAATTTGTTTGATAAATCACTTAAGATTGGATTTTCATAATAAACCACCTCAGTGGTCCATCATTGTCCGCTGTCCGGACTCGAACCGGGAATCAAGAATTTATAACAAAAGTCAAAATTTTGAAAAAAAATTATGCTCAACGCTATAATAATATTAAAAACTTACGACTAACTTTGATTTTAAAATTTCAGAAGGAGAAAGTAAAGAAGTATGCCAATTATCATCAGATAGTGATTCTGGTAAGTATTATTTTTTTAACGGTTTCGTTGGTTTAATAATTATTTTCATGCAGATTCAGACAGTTTCTGCATAGTTGGAGTACCGTCAGATTATGATTCCGACAGTTTTATTGTGATCGGTGATGAATGCGTTCCGAAGAACCTTCAAGATAATGAATGCGTACATTCTCCTGTAGACGAAGGTAATGAAATATAAATAAAAGTTTCAATTAGCACTGATTAATATTAACTGTTATTTTAGAAAGCTCTGAAGTAGATAATGGAATCCAAAAAGAAGATCAAATTGACACGGAAAATTTAAATATTGATAATGAAGATGGTTCAGATGAAAATGTTCAGCACATGACTCAAGCAGAAGTCGATCAAACCTGTTTGGGCAATGACAATGAATGTATTGCTGAAGAAAAGGAATCTGCTAAAGAAGAAGAACCCGCAACCGCAATAGCTAAAAGTAGTGACGATGATTCGGGTAAATTGTGTAAGAATATTGTCAACAATGAAATTAAAACTGACGAAATTAGTCTAGAAGAAAGCAACGTAGTAGTTTTTGAAGCGAACAATAGCATTGAGAAAAATATTGAGCACTTGAATTATGAGCATTGCAGTGAAACAAACAATATTCACATTAAAAAAGAATGTACCGATGAAGAGGAAGGATACACATATGGAGAAAACTGTACCGATGAAGAAGATGATTTTACCGGCGAAGAAGAAGAATTGACGGATGAAGAACAAGAATTTTCTGACGATAAAAAGAAATTAACTGAAGATGAAAACAAATTTGTTGACGAAAATGAAGAATTGGAAATTCCGACAACTAAACATTGTGAAGATGGTTCTGAAAATTTTTCAGAGGATATCGTCAATATTGCAACTGAAATTAATTTGGTAGAAAGCAATCCAGTGATTCCTGAAACATATAAAAGTGGTGACAAACAAAATGAGCATTCAGATGACCATTGCAGTGAAACAAATAATATTAATATTAACGAAGAATATACCGATGAAGAGGAAGGATTCACCGAGGGTGAAGAATGTATGGATGAAAAAGATGATTTTACCGGTGAAGAAGAAGAATTTACGGACGAAGAACAAGAATTTTCTGACGATGAAAAAGAAAAATCGGCAACCGCGACAATTAAACAAAATACAGATGAAACTACAGAAATTAGCCAAGAAGAAAGCAGCGTAGTAGATTCTAAAGAAAGTAATAGTGTTAAGAGAGAAATGAACCTATCAGAAGATGATCATTGCAATTTAACAGACACTCTTAACAGTAAAGAAGAATGTTCTGACGAAGAAAATAAATTAACCGACAATGAAGAAAAATATGTAGACGAAAAAGAAGAATCGGAAATTCCCACAACTAAACATTGTGAAGATGGTTCTGAAAATTTTTCAGAGGATATCGTCAATATTGTAACTGAAATTAAAGAAATTAATTTGGTAGAAAGCAATCCAGTGATTCCCGAAACATATAAAAGTGGTGACAAACAAAATGAACATGCAGATGACCATTGCAGTAAAACAAATAATATTAATATTAACGAAGAATATTCCGATGAAGAGGAAGGATTCACCGATGGTGAGGAATGTATGGATGAAGAAGATGATTTTACCGGTGAAGAAGAAGAATTTACGGATGAAGAACAAGAATTTTCTGACAATGAAAAAGAAAAATCGGCAACCGTGACAATTCAACTTAACAAAGATGAAACTACAGAAATTAGCCAAGAAGAAAGCAGCTCAGTAGTTTCTGAAGAAACTAATACTGTTAAGAGAGAAATTATCCAATTGGAAGATGATCATTGCAGTGAAACACGCAATATTAACATTCAAGAAGAATGTAACGACGAAGAGGAAGGATTCACCGAAGGTGAAGAATGTATGGAGGAAGAAGATGATTTTACGGGCGAAGAAGAAGAATTTTCTGACGACGAAATTGAACTTAATAAAGATGAAACTACAGAAATTGGCCCAGAAGAAAAAAGCTCAGTAGTTTCTGAAGAAAGTAATAGTGTTAAGAGAGAAATAAACCAATTTGAAACCGATCATTGCAATGAAACACAGAATACTAGCATTCAGGAAGAATGTTCCGACGAAGAGGAAGGATTCACCGAGGGAGAAGAGGATTTTACGGATGAAGAACAAGAAGTTTCTGACAATGAAATCGAAAAATCGGCAACCGCGACAATTGAACAAAATAAAAATGAAATTACAGAAATTAGCCCGGAAAAAAGCAGCTCAGTAGTTTCTGAAGAAAGTAATAGCGTTAACAAAGAAACGAAGCAATTGGAAAATGATCATTGCAGTGAAACACACAATATTAGCATTCAAGAAGAATATACCGATGAAGAGGAAGGATTTACCGAAGGGGAGGAATGGACCGATGATGAACAAGAATTTTCTGAGGATGAAAAAGAAAAACCGACAACTAGGACAATTAAACATGACAAAGATGTAACTACAGAAATTAGCCAAGAAGAAAGCAGTTCAGTAGATTATGAAGAAAGTAATAGCGTTAAGAGAGAAATGGACCAATTAAAAGATGATCATTGCCATGTAATAGATACTATTAACGACAAAGAAGAATGTTCTGGTGACGAAAAGAAATTAACTGATGATGACGAAAAAGAAGAATCTGCAATTATAACAAATGAACAGAGTGAAGATGGTTCTGAATATTTTTCAAAAATTATCGTCAATAATGAAACTGAAATTGAAGAAATTAGTTTGGTAGAAAGCGACCCAGTGATTCCTAAAGCAAACGATATTAACAGTAAAAAAGAATGCACTGCCGAAGAAGAGAATAGTGCTGATGAAGATGAGGAATTCACTGACGCAGAAGAAGAATTTTCTGACGAAGATAAAGAACCGGTATCCGCAACATCTAAACATAATGAAGATGAATCTGATCAATTCAATAGCGAAACTGAAACTACAGAAATTAAACTACAAGAAAGCAAGCCAGTAGTTTCCGACGAAAAAGAAGAAGCGGAAATTTCCACAACTAAACCTAGTGAAGATAGTTCTGATAAAGTTTGTGAGGATATCGGCAATAATGAAGCTAAAATTCAAGAAATTAATTTAGTAGAAAGCAACCCAGTAGTTCCCGAAGAAAATAAAAATGTTAACCATTGCAGTGAAACAAGCAATATTAACAATGAAGAAGAAAGTACTGATGACGATGATGAAACTACCGACGACGATGATGAATCGACCGATGACGACTCCACTGATGACGAAGAACCGGCAACTGCAATAACTAAACATAGTAAAGATATAGTAAATGGTGAAACTAAAAATACCAAAATAAAGCTAGGACAAAGCAGCCCCATAGTTCCTGAAGAAAAAGAATTGTTTGACGAAGAAAAAGAAGCTGTAACTGCAACAATTAAACATAATGAAGATGGATCTGATCAATTCAATAGCAAAACTGAAACCACAGAAATTAAACTGGAAGAAATCATGCCTGTAGTTTCCGACAAAAAAGAAGAAGCGGAAATTTCAACAACTAAACCTAGTGAAGATAATTCTGATAAATTTTGTGATGATATCGGCAATAATGAAACTAAAATTCAAGAAATTAATTCAGTAGAAAGTTACCCAACAGTTCCTGAGGTAAATCAAAATATTGACATAGGAAATGACCATTGCAGTGAAACCAACAATATTAACAATGAAGAAGAGGAATCGTCCGATGACGATGATGAATCTACCGACGACGATGATGAATCGACCGATGACTCAACTGATGAAGAAGAACCGGCAACTGCAATAACTGAACGTAATGAAGATATCGTAAAGAGTGAAATTAAAACTACAGAAATTAACCTAGGACAAAGCAGTCCTATTAATAGTGGGAACAGTAAAGAAGGATGTTCTGAGGAAGAAAATAAATTTACTATAGAAGAGAAACTTTCGATAACAACAATTAAAATCGATGACGATGATTCCAATAAATTCTGTGGCATAGAAATTAATCAGGAAGAATGCGGTTCAGTGATCATTGAAACAGATGAAAGTACTAAAAAAGAAGTGAAAAGAGAAACTTCCGAAGTTCTAAAATGTCCGGTTTGCAAAGTTCCCAGCGAGACGATTCATTGTACTAATTTCCATGCTTGCGTGATGGATTGACATTTGTCAGTGGTCAAACTATTCTACGCTCTATTTTTTCAAATTTTTTATTTTATATTTTGTAACTATTGCTTTAAGTTTTGTATCAAAAGCACTAGTACTATTATAAACGTGTTATGTATTGCAGTGTTTTATTTCTTTATTTGTTATATTAGTTTTCAGTCCACCTTTTCTTCTTCTTTTGTTTTGTTACTGTTTTATTGAATTTTAATTTTTATAATCCTTTTCCTTATCAAAAACCCTAAATATCATCTCAATTTTTTTTTGATTTTTTCTTTAAATAATTGCAATATCTCTCGTTATTCATTAAATCTATAAAATAAAAATATCTTTTTTAGAGGCAGAAAAAGTTGCAAATTTCGGTAAATAAAAAGAAGCTGAAAACTTGCAATTGAAAAAGATAAGCATGGGGAAATGGCCCTTACACCGATTTTAAAATTTTTTTTTTAAAGTTGCTCTCTAAGTAACATTACATTTTCCAAAATATTAGATCCTAAATGTTGATAGTTTCGTAAAAAAAATTTTTTTTTAATTTAGTAAAGAATTTGTTTCTCAGAAAGTATTATTGCAAATTGAATGATATGGGATATGCTATAGAGGTACTAATGACTTATAAGTGGTAATTTTTTTGTGATTTTAGCTCCACATAAAAACGGAAAAATTTTTTCAAAAATTATAAAAATTAAATTTTGGTTGTAGCATCGACAGTCAACTGCGTAAGAAGACATCCATTAATTACGTGATGCGTTTAGGAGAGGAATGTTACCCGTGGGAAAGAGGGGGGGGGTCTTGGAAAATACCACGTAATTTTTTTTTATCCACAAGAAACTGTAAAATTGCGCGAGAACTGGGTTAAATTAAGTAAAACAAAAAATCTCACCTGAGATTAGAGGGAAGGATCGAGCCAATTCTCACAACATCTTACCAGAGGAGGAGGTCGAAAAATCGCCTCACGTAATTAATGGATGTCCCCTAATAATCATTTAATAAAGAAATAGAAAACACCATTTAAATATAATTTTATAACTAAACGGTATCATTTATCACTATCGTCTTCAATAATATTAATCACTGGTATGCTGTACATATTTTTAAATAAGTTCGTTAGGATTACTACTCATACTCTGAAAACAACGATATGATTTTCTCGAACAATAACGCGATGCAACTATAACTTTTAATATATTGAAATTGTCCCTAACAAAATGCATATCTTATATCCAGTGGCGGAACTACCGTTCTACTTTTAAAAAATTTTAAACCATTAAAAATATAATGAAATAATCCAGTATTAGTATTTAATTTCTAATATTCACAATAAAATATTATATTATTTTGTAAGGTGAAATATCTCATCCAACCGTTGATAATCAAAAATTAATCTCGAGATAATTAGAATGGAAAAATAAAACACGATTACTCGTCAGCCGACGTTTCGCTGCTATATATGATATTTGGTAGTCTTCTCTTATGCCTGGTTTCTGAAGATCTCTGCTTATCCTCTATATAGCTAATCGAAGGTTAAAGTGCTTGTGGTTTCAGAAACCATGGAGATTTTTTTTTCATTTTTCAAGTACCTACAGTTTTTTGTTTAGTGATTTGTGACTTCAGCTTTGTCAGAAAAATCATTTTCATAATTCAAGTTAAGCCACTTACAAAGTATACTTTTCTATAGAAGTAGACTTAAAGAACCCTCATAGAAGGCAGCAGTTAATTGAAAATCAAGTTACCTGAAATTTAGATATTGGCAAAATAATTGATGTATTTGCTGATAAAAAAAGCAAAAAAGACTGCAATAATAGTCGGATAAACCTGGTATAAAGTTAGACTTAGTATTATTACCAATAATAATTCAGTGTTCCCACAAGATTTTCCAAATCAAATCCTACCATTTCCAGGTTTTCCCTCAAAATAAAAGAAAAATTTCCATGACGTTTCGATAAGTCAGAAAATAAAAACCATATCAATATTTCAAAAATCCCAAAAAATTGCACGAAACACTTTTTAGAACTAAAATGTTTTTAAGTTATCACATGTAAAATACACTGTAAGTATAAATTATCACAAACGTTTTCACCATACTATGGCATCATCAGGCGACGAACGATGAATCGCAACAGACGATTTTTTGAAATTTCTAAAATATTGATATGGCTAATATCGAGTTACTACACCACTTAAACCAAGTATCAATCGACTAGAAAATAAAAAGGTAAGAAAAACTAAATTTTAAAATTTAAAAACAAATTAATTTTAAAATTTAAAAAAAATTTTAATTAAATTGTAAATCTTAAATTCCCTGACTTTTCCAGATTTTTTAAATAAGTAGGAAACCTGCAACCCTATAATTGTTATACCAGGAATAACGTTATAATAAGTTTATCCGATTATTCGAAATTTGGCCCTTAATCTAGTTTTGTTATTTGTTTATCTTAAAATTATGGTTATATTGTATGAGTTATTTATTATTTTCTTTTATTTTTGTCTTTTATAAAAAAAAGGGGCCCCCGTTAACAACTTCGCACACGGGTCCCTCAGCCGTCTTCCTTAAGATGCGATTTATCCTAGGATTTCTCGTACGATGTTACTTTGGATCTAAATAGACACATTTCAAATCATAGGATTACGTTAAGATTTTGTTATGAGTTCCTTATGAGTTTTTTTTTATGTAACTAGCCGTTTTGTTCTATTTGTGTTGCCAATTGCCAATCTTCAGCAATCTTGAGGTCATACGGTCAAGAACTTCAGTAATTATGGGTTTTTCAGACTGTAATTTTTTTCCGAATTCATTTAAAAGAAGCGATGCAAGCCGGTAGTAACCATTAATTTTTGGAAGCATTTTATTATCCAAATCCAAAATATTGTGTAATAGTTGGTAATTATTTTTTCAGCATATAATAATAATAATAAATCGCTGCGCATTTTCAAAATCAAAATTAAATAAATATCAAATTAAAATCAATTAGGGGGCGTCCATTAATTACGTGAGGCGTTCAAGGGGGGGTCGAGCCGAATCTCACCTAATATCACGTGGGGGAAAAGGGGGGTCTGGCAAATATCACGTAATTTTTTAGTCTTAAATAGTCCTAAATAAAAATAATTAAATAAATTATATATTTTACATACTAAATCCAACGCGATCAAGCACAAATTAACAAATTTACACTAAAAATAAGCATTTTAAAAAATCTCACGTGAGATTAGGGGGAGGGGCAGGGGGTCTAGCCAAATCTCACGACATCTCACAGAGGTGGGAGGGGGAGTCTAAAAACCGCTTTAATCACATCACGTAATTAATAGACGCCCCCCTAGGTACACATTAAATACGCAGCTTAGTAACTGAGCTAATATAATAGTATATTGCTTTATTAGGATGAAAAGATTAACTTTTCCTGCGTAGTGAGTTTTTTCATTTGCGAGGTGAGTGGAACGAACCGAGCGAATGGAGAACTTGCGTGGCAGGAAAAGTTACCTTTCCATCCGAATAAAACATGTTACTCTTTCTCCAAACGAACAAAATTCAAAAATAAATTTCAAAATTAGCAATAACTCGGGAACGGCGCTAGATAACAAAAAATTGAGCAAAAACTTCTCCCCCCTCGCTTAATACACATCTCTCTGTGAATTATCGGTAGGAAAACATATACAAAAATTCAAATCGATCGCGCGCAAAAAATTCGAAAGTTAGATAATTTTAATCGGTCAACCAGTTTTAATTTAATCAAATTGTAATAAAAATAAACAAAAGTAAGGTGACATTTTGATTTAATCTGTCAACTATTTTCTATTATGTTGGTAATTTTTAAAATGAATTCGCAACTGTCAACTTCAATTGTGACTTTTTTTGGTTAAAAATAAAATTTTAAGTTGGTATATTTAAGGATTTAAATGCCAAAGCAAAGATCAAAGTCAAAGTTTACATCTATTTATTTTTAAATTACGCTCTAAAATTTTATATTTGAAATGGTAAACTTAAAATAACTTTTAGAAAAGGTAGATACCAAAATGACTCAATTTTAATAAAATAATGTCACATTCCTAGTTATTTTTTTAACTGCCTAGGCAGTTTTACTTTTGTAAAAAAACTCTACGCCACGTGGTTTTATGTATGTCGCTAAGGAAAAGTTTGACTTTCGTGTTTAAAATCGATAATGAAACCGCTGACTTTCGTGACGTTTGGAGAAAAAGTATATTATAGGTAATTCATTAACCAAAACAAAAAACCACAATAAAAACGTTTTCTTTGAACAAAAAAAAATATTTAGTTTGAATAATTTTTTTTGAAGCAAATAAATTTTGTTTAATTTACATAAAATATTTTTGTTCGAACAAAAATAAAAACGGAACCTGGAGAACCAGGAAGATCGTGGCCCTGATCACCTTCGACGTCGGAAATGCTTTCAATTCGGCGAGCTGGAGATTAATAGTAAGCAAACTAACGAAAATGGGAGTGAATCCATCTCTGGTATCTATCATTCAAAGCTACCTTAGCGAACGAGAGCTCTTAATCTGTGGAACATCTTAGACAACGGTATTCTCAAGCTTGTTTTCCCGGAGGGAGTGGAATTGGTGAGGTTTGCTGATGATATCTCCATGCTGGCAGCGGCTAGGACAGAAGGGGAGCTCGTTCGGGCGGTGAACAGGGCCATCGAACAAATCCTGAGATGGATCGGTGAGATGGGCCTGGAAATGGTCCCCCACAGAACCGAAGCGGTCCTACTGATCGCAAGAAGGAAAATAAAGAAGATCTTCTTCGAGATGGGTAACTACCGTGTTGAACCAAAAAAAGAAGTAAAGATCCTTGGAATTACAATTGACCACAGACCACAGAAAGTCCGAGAAAGATTTCCCCACTCCCGACGCAAGAAAGAAAAAAAAGGGTAAGAGGCCCTGCCCAAAAATCTCTGACACTCTCATGAAAATGGACAAAGATAAAGATACAACGTTTACGGTGCAAGGGGGGGGGGATACCACAGTACTGGTCGTGGATGGCTGTGCCGGAGCAGGCGCCACACGACCGTCACCCATCGACTGCTCTGCGTTCCCAGTGGTCGACCAGGCCGGGACGCTACAAGAAGCGATTGGAAAAGTTGAAACAAGAAAGCGACTCGGAAAACACTCTCTACCGGATGATCCAACCTACATCCAGATTGAAAACTCCATAAAGAGAATAATAACATAAAGAGAATAACGTATAAAAGTCTGCTAATAGGTCAGCTCCAGCTTATTAGAACATCGTACAAGAGAGAATTTAAGAAAAGAATGGAGACGGAAACAGAACCAGTCGACACACAGGTCGCAGATACCAAAGAAACACAACGAAACACAGGACATAGCAGTCCCACCTTCAGCAGACGTGACTAACATGGACATCAAGAAACTACAAGATAGTTATGGGAGACAACAGGAAACCTTGGAAGAATGGTATGGTCGATGGTATGGTCCGACGGATTTCTGCTGCGAAGGGGGATTTTTCGTTTAAATTTTTATATTTGATTTATACAATCAACTTGAATAACTCTGTTGTCCTAAAAAAATTGCTTCAATACCAAAATATGGCATTTATGAGCTAATCTAGGATGCATCGAATTATTTTAAAACCAAAGGTATTTATTTCTTATTGTAAAGCAGTATGAGTCAGGAGCAGGGGTGACTTTCCTGAATATAAAATAATTGCAGGTAGATATTGCGTCGATAATTCCCAGTTATTGAAGCAAAGAGAATAGGGAGCACACCAACAAATTATTAAACAATAAATAATTTATTGTTTAATAATTAAAAATAATAATTTTTAAAAAATAATGTTTAATAAAAAAATTATTGTTACAATGGTATGTAACATTGCTATAACAATAATTGTGCAGATTACATAATTTGTTCAACTTCAAAATTTGGACACCCCCCCCCCGAAAAAAAAATTTCTGGGCATCTAATAAAATTGTATTTTTTATTAACAAAAAGCTTATAAGAACTATTTTTTCTTTAAAATAAATTTTTTTTTAAATTAATATAATCGACGTTTTTTAATAAAATGTGAACTGTTTTCTTTCTGTAAGGTAACAAATTATTATTTTTCGGCAACCTTTTTTTTTAGCTAAATTTAGACTAACAAGTAATTAAATATTTATTTCCATAAAATTTTTGTTTTATTCAATATTTATTTTCATAAATTTTTTGTTTTAAAAACTTGTTTTTTAGTCATTTGCTAATTTTTTTTAATACTAAAAAAAAGCGGAGATTACTTATATTATTTAAGAGACCAAATTCAGCTCGGGCCCTAGGCCCTAACCAGCCTTACGGTTAATCCGGCCCTACATAATAACGTCGACTCCAACGCTACAATTTGTCTCCAAAATAGGTGCATTTCGCCAGCCCCCCCCATTTTGAATTTTGGATCCAAAATAGTTTAAATCGTTTGTACCTCGTTTGTACCTGTTTGTACCTTCTTTATTTTCGTTTGTACCCAATTTGTTTTTGAGATATTTTGAAATATCTAAAATGGGCATTTCGCCAGCCCCCCCCCATTTTGAATTTTGGATCCAAAATAGTTTAAATCGTTTGTAACTCGTTTGTACCTGTTTGTACCTCCTTTATTTTCGTTTGTACCCAATTTATTTTTGAGATATTTTAAAATATCTAATATCGGCATTTCGCCAGCCCCCCCCCGTTTTGAATTTTGGATCCAAAATAGTTTAAATCGTTTGTACCTCGTTTGTACCTGTTTGTACCTTCTTTATTTTTGTTTGTACCCAATTTGTTTTTGAGATATTTTGAAATATCTAAAATAAGCCCCCCCCCCCCCATTTTGAATCCAAAATAGTTTAAATCGTTTGTAGTACGTGTTTCGTTATATTCGTTTCTATCACATTTTCTTTTAAGATAGGTATACCTACAGAAAAAGCATACTGAATCGCAGAATGGAACAACGAGAGAAAAAAATAATAAAAAAATAACATAGATATATTTATTACAAAAGTATTGAACAGTGTTATAATACATAAGTACAAAGTTTAAATTATAGTTAGTATAGAGGAAAACCTTGTAATTGAATCGAATTTAGAAGAACATGGAAATTCTAATATGATTGATAAGAAATCCGTAGAAGATGAAGATTGCCAATTTCATCATGAAGAAATTCTTGATGATAACATCGTAGAAGAATCCGAAGAAAATTGGCATGGAGAAACTGACAAATATTCCCAAAGACATATTACAAAAAAAATTAAGAAATCGCGTTATCTAGGTGTAGATCCGACATTATCAATATATAATTCAAACAGCAAAAGCAAATGTCCTGTGATTGGGATGTTATTGAACGGCAATAATGCGAAACTTAAATCAGTTCTAATCTGCAAAAATAATTACCGGGTCATTAACACTTGCGCATTTGATACGATTTTTCAGATTTTATATTCTAGTTTTATCGAGAGTAACAATTATTTAAATTTTGTTGAATCTAATTCCGACAATTTTAAATTCTTTGAGTTGATTAAGAACGCTGCTCGAGATGGAATTACGGTGCTGTCCTATTTAAAAACCAGTCAAACGAACTGGGAGAATGCATTACAGTGGACACGAAGTGTACTGCTCATTATTTGTTTAACGAGTTATTAAAAGGATACCCATGTTATCAAGAGATTCGTGAATGTACTTCTTGCAAAAAAGTAGGTGATAGAGTTTTTAAAACGATATGTGTCAATTTAAAAACACTAAGTTTCGAATGTTTGCAGAAAGAATTAAATGCTGGCCTAGAGGGTTGTCTTAAATGTGAATATTGCGGTGCTGCTACCATAGAACGAACCTTTACAGCAGGAAATCATTTATTTATTGAAACAACCTTGGAAAATTCGTTCAATGAGGAATTTAAAATATCACTATCAAACATACCGCTGGATTTACAATTTTTAAAACAAAGATTTTATTTGCAAGGTCTAATTAGTTTTATACCTCCAATATCAAGACAAATATCTGCAATGGGTCATTATGTAGCATTTTGTTGGAGAAGCCAAGAAACCAAATGGAAGAAACACGATGACTTAACATCCATGGCAAAAACAATACGACCATCTCAGACAGTTAATTGTCAATTTCTTGTATATATATTATAAAAACTATAATTTAAACTTTGTACTTATGTATTATAACACTGTTCAATACTTTTGTAATAAATATATCTATGTTATTTTTTTATTATTTTTCTCTCTCGTTGTTCCATTCTGCGCTTCAGTATGCTATTTCTGTAGGTATACCTATCTTAAAAGAAAATGTGATAGAAACGAATATAACGAAACACGTACTACAAACGATTTAAACTATTTTGAATTCAAAATGGGGGGGGGGGGCTTATTTTAGATATTTCAAAATATCTCAAAAACAAATTGGGTACAAACAAAAATAAAGAAGGTACAAACAGGTACAAACGAGGTACAAACGATTTAAACTATTTTGGATCCAAAATTCAAAATGGGGGGGGCTGACGAAATGCCGATATTAGATATTTTAAAATATCTCAAAAATAAATTGGGTACAAACGAAAATAAAGAAGGTACAAACAGGTACAAACGAGGTACAAACGATTTAAACTATTTTGGATCCAAAATTCAAAATGGGGGGGGGCTGGCGAAATGCACCTCTCCAAAATATATTCACGGCCTTCCTGTATCTTCGCAATTACTATGTAAATAAAAACTATTCCCTAAATAGTAATCATTAAGCTTACAGAGCATAAACAATATGCGATGTGTCAAATTCACATTAAAACTTTTTGAATGCAAGGTACAGGGTCTTCCGAAAAGAATTTTTACCATTTTAATAAAAGGTAATATTGAATGTTAGTGCAATACTGAGCGTTAGCAGCCAGGCTTGGATCTCAGAAGTCACCCTGTTGGTAGAATAAAACTCCAATCAATGTTATTACTGATAATTATGTAATAAATTATTATTCTGATAAGATAAAAAACTCATAAATATATTTAAATAAATTTTATTTTGGTAAATCAAATTTCAAAAACATAAAATACTTAATACATAAACACATAAACAAAAAATACATCTTCTACAAACGTTTCAAAAAGGAAGGAATATTTTGCTTGGCTTCGGTGAGAACTTTAGCCATGTCACTTTTCAATCCAAAATTTTTCCGGTTGAAAAACGAAGTTGATACGCCTACGTTTCCTGCACGTCCCGTACGTCCAATTCTATGAACGTATTCATCGATATCCGAAGGCAAATCGCAATTGATGACATGCTTTACATTTGGAATGTCAATTCCCCTAGAAGCTACAGCGGTAGCAACGAGAATTGGCGTTTTCCCGCTGCGGAAATTCCTCAGAGCTTCCTCACGCTCCCTCTGCGCACGATCGCCCTGAATAGACGTTACGAAATAACCTTGGTTGTACAAATACTCCTCCAAATTATCCGCACGTTTCTTCGTCTCCACGAATATTAGAGTAAGACATTCCGTCGATGGAATAAAATCTTCCGTGGTCAAAACATCTAACAAGTACGACCTCTTATCGTTATCATCTACCCAAACCACCCTTTGGGTAATATGGTATATTTTTAATTTTAATTTGGTATATTCGATTTCTGTACAATTTGGCGAATTTGGGGTTCGAAACCCATATCCAGCATACGATCGGCTTCGTCGAGAACTAAATATCTGCAGTTTTCGAGCGAAATCCTTTCCCGATCAATTAAATCGATCAAGCGACCCGGAGTAGCCACCATAAATTGGCATCCTCTCTCTAAC
This sequence comes from Cantharis flavilabris, assembly GCA_949152465.1. Lineage (NCBI taxonomy): Eukaryota > Metazoa > Arthropoda > Insecta > Coleoptera > Cantharidae > Cantharis > Cantharis flavilabris. The sequence continues at coordinate 33,380,455 of OX424437.1, forward strand.
TCCCTCAATTGATCGGTGATCCTGGTACCACCATACGCGACGAACGGTCTCACGCGAGCTCGATATGCAAACTTCCTGCTCTCCTCGAATATTTGGGTTGCCAGCTCACGAGTCGGAGCCAGAACCAAACCAAGTGGTTTTTGTTTACTTCCGTAACCGTAATTTCGTTCACAGCTCGATTCCTTCGGGCCATTTTGGTAGATTTGATTCAGGATTGGCACCAGAAACGCGGCAGTTTTTCCGGAACCAGTTTGGGCGCACGCCATGATATCTCGTTTTGCCAAAGCAATGGGAATCGCGTATTTCTGAACCGGCGTTGGTACTTCGTATCCGGCCAATTTTATATTATTTCGAATTATTTCTGTTAACGCTACGTCGTCGAATGATGTTATATGCGGAGGAACGTCGGTTCCTTTGGCCTCCACCGGAATATCGTCGTATTTGCTGAAATTAATACCAGCACTTCTGTTGGCGGAACCGAATAAACTTAAACTCTAAACGTTCGTTCTGTGGCAAAGGAACCGTCCAGTCTTGGTTGTTACCATAGCTTCTCGGTCTATCGGATCTGTTGTACGAAGCATTTTCACGGGGGGGCGATCATTACGGGGAAAATTTGAGTTTCGACTGTAAGATTGGGGTGCAGCATTGGAATTTTGACCACGATTGTAATGACCGGCTTGGGCTTTATTCGCCGATTCGTTTCTACCATAACTGGTAGATGGTCTTGAGATTGATATATTGGCTTGTTCACGATTATTGTTTGTATTCCTAAATTGACCAGCTTGACCATTACGTTCTGGATTACCATTGTTTCCCACAATCGCTTTGATTGCGGTTAAAGTAATTTCTAGTACGGAATTGGTCAGATTGATTAGATTCATTGTTGCTTCGGTAGTTTTTTTCTAAAATTTCTGTTCCCATTAGAACTAGCGCCTTGACCACGGTTACAATCACCATTTGTTTCATTTTTGTTGGTAGATGCGGAAGAACTAGCTCCATTCATTTTATTTTCAATTCCTGACATGTTATATGTTTTATGGTTTTAAATTATACTTTACTATGCAATTCATAATTACTTATATAGAACTAAATTT